>JAVQJD010104823.1:0-15442 GCA_036023655.1 Nannoperca australis
GCGGGCGCGCGCCTCGGGGGGGCGGCGGCGGGGGTGGAGCGGCCGGGCCGGGCGGGGATGGCGGGGGCGGCGGGGGCGCGGAGAAGGGCGCTCTGGAGGGAGGAGGTGGCGGCGGGGCACCTCGTCCCCGGGCAGGGGGAGGGGGAGGAGGGGCTGAGCCGTGGTGCGGGGGTGGGGGAGGAGGGCCGCCTCTGGATGGAGGGGGCGGAGGAGCTGGAGAGAAAAAAAAACATAAACAAGTTGAAGTTGAAGTTGTAATCGTCAGTATGCATCATTCAGAGCGCACACCGCACTTACAGAACATCCAGAGATCCTTTCACATCTCAGAACATCTGGATGGTCATAAAGGATTTCACAGCATACCGGTCAAAAATTCTGATCAGTTTTCCAATTCTTGCCTGTGATTAGTGTTCATTATGTTATCAAGGAAATATTGCTCTACAACTTTTTCCCCATGACGAAGATTTGACGTCAAAGAGATGAAACTGAAAATGAAAATCATTTCAAAATTTGAATTCAACCTCTTCAACTCGGCTTATTGATGAATAAAAACCTGGGCTGTGCTTCGGTCGAACTGCTGGTTAAAGAAGCGCAAATGCGCGTGCATAGTATTTACAGTGCGCTGGACCAGAGCTAGAAGTAGTTAAGACATCAAAAAATAAATCACTGCAGAATAATAACTTCATGCAACAGAGGAAGGATGTCCAACATGGCGAAGCAGCCTCGCTTGGGAATGCCGTTTTAAATGTCTCCAGTTGTAACATCCAACTCAAGTACAAACAACACAGAACTGAAGTTCAGTAACTGCAAAATCCTCACACACTATTATTTGATCTCATAGTCCTATCACAGTCCAACTTGACATGCACACGTCATGAGCTGTCACAGCAGGTCGTGCATAGAAACCTACCACTCCACTTGGGCGGACCTGGGGATGAAACCACCACACTAGTTAGATTGTCTTAAATTGACAACCAGCCGGCTTTAATACGTATTTCACATGGTCAGTGTCCTGCGAACACATGCATAGATCACGTTTGACAATACAGTCTCACTGGACATTTTCACGGTGATGGTACCAAAACTCCCCACTCAAGCCAGGATAATAGCGTTTACTGTGAAGGTGCAACTTTTCTCAGCAAAGGTGTGGGATCTTCCCGTTTTAATTCCCCTTTCCAATTTTAACTCTTTGTCCAAAAAAGAAAAGTAAAAAAAGAATCTTGTAAATCCCCCAATTCACTTTCGCCATCATATCAGTAAACACCCGTTTTGTTTTAGGGCAGAAGACGATCTGTATTCCCAACAGCACATCTGCCTTACCCTGTCTACGTAGCTCATTCTTGACAGCTTCTACGCCTCCTTTCTTCTCAATGAAGTCGTAGATGACCTTCGAGGTCTCCTTGTCCTTCAGCTGAGCCTCGGAGATGCCGCACATATCAAACAGGTTCTTCAGCTCTGGGTCCAAGTTGTTCAACTGAAGAGAGAAAAACAGTAGAACATGTAGAAATGCATCAACTTAAACAGTCACAGGATGAAGGTTACCACAGAAGTAATCCTAATTCCTAACGCTGGAAATGGAAATGTGAATGTTTGTGGCTTGGGTTTGTTGTATGGAATTCAAGGGGGTTTGATTTAATAAAATAAGGGAGCTACAACTGATAATTCTCCTTGGGCACATTTGCTCAGAGCTGTATTTACATGAAACTTCGGTTGATGTTCACCTCAGTGAAAAACTCAAATGATCATCAGCTGACACCATGTCATTATCGGCTACTTACTTTGAAACAATATCAGCTTCCACAGTAATTCAAAATACACTGTCTATAACAGAGTGGCTTTGTGGCTGCTCTCATTTCTGCTCATGTGCGAGCGGTTAAGAGTTAAGAGCTGTGATGTGACTTCACTGGTTTTTAAGCAGCATTTATGAGCTTTCGAGCTCAGTAACACATTACGTGACTGAGGTGTTAAGATTGGAGTTGGATTAAAAAGGGACGTTTGAAAGAGCCGGATTACCCAGACTGACTTTAGAAATCTATTCAAACATATCAAATAATTGTTCATTCAGGAAAGAGCGAGTGTTTGTGATTCTGCACTCTCCCTTGTGTAGACACTTTCAGATTAAGCAAAACATTTGACCACAATGTCAGCCATCATGCTGCCACCTGGTGGTGTGGGGGTGACGTTGCCAGATTGGCACCGAGGAAGAAAATATTACTCATTAACCCAGATTTAAATAAACGTTAGAACTGGGTCTAGCCAAGGATTTAATCATGATTTGTTACAAAAGTTCCCCTTTCAACTGATTCTGTTTTTCCATATTGTGTTCTGTTGCCAGCAGAGAACAAAAATAAATAATACAGCATGCTGTTTATTTAACTGTCATCATGTCCTGTTTCCTGGTTAACTTTGCCAAAAGCAATGTCCTGGTGCTGTTACTGATTTTAGCAGAGGAAAGGGATCTTTATCTTTAGATTTTTTTAAATACTTGTTTCCTACAACAACAGCTGGTTGGTGTTTATGTCCATTGTAACTACCATGAATTCAAGTCGACTATATAGCCGCCATTGCCGTGAAAAGAAAACCGTTTTAAAAGTGTTTGATAAATCAAAGGTTTCTGGATTATCACTTTAAAAAGGTGGGACCTCTATGAAGTACTTTACCTGCACTATCTATGGTGTCAGGATAAAAAAAAAAAAGAGAAAAGAGACACATTTAGCTGGTAACACTATAAGATATACCCATTGCTCATTTGTGAATCCACTCATTCGTGCTCCAGCTTTAAGCCTGAGGATTTGAGAGGTGAGCAAGCTTTGTTCAACTGACGTCACCCATTCAAATCAATCTAAGTCCTTTGAAAGCATTAAATCATCTGAATTTCATCTTTTTTCCCATTTACAGACGGCGTAAGTCCTCTGACCTGCATGATCTCATACTCATCATCCAGCATCCAGCGTAATTACTGATTACGCTTTTTGGGAACGAGTCCATGGATTATGCAGATGCAGGTTGATTCTCTTCCCTCCAAAATCTCCTTGTGTAACCCTCGCAATGACTTGGCAGCTCGGCGTAACATTTTGGAGTCCATATTAAATTTGAAAACTCTGTCGTCTGGAAGAGGGACGTTTGACTGAAACACAGATAAACTATGGGCCGAGTTTTAAGAATATCTAGAGGTCACATACTCCCGGTGTGTGCAGAGAGACATACAAACCAGCACGAACAGTAACATTACATTCTTGTATATTGCACTTACATCAAAACCAGTATCTGGATCCCATCCTACATGCCCAATGTGCCTGTGGGAGAAGAAAGAAAGGAGATTGTGTGAGACCAAAATAAAACTGAGAAGAGTAGGCAGAAGACATAGACATTCATTTTCCCAAAAAAGACAAGAGACACAGGCTGAGGTCGATTAGACTGCTGCAAAACAATAGAGCGTCGGATTGCAAGACTATTTGAGCTGCCACAGACTATTCCTGAAAGCACAGCACAGATTTTCAATCATTACCAATCATAATACACGCTGTGTGGGATTACATAGACAGCCTGGATTAATACGTCGCTCTGATTCACCAGTACTTATACATACAAGAGGGATATGTAGGACTTCGGGCCAATATGTCATGTGGAGAACCACAACGAACTCAAAGACCTACAGTCACGTAGCTGTACTGTAGGTTCATGTCTACAAATGTTTAATCTGCATTTGTATGTAGAGCTGCATGGAATGACATAAGGATAGACAATTATACTGTCTGGCAGAATAAGGGCTTTGTTAAAGGATCAATTGTTCAAGAGATTGGCCGTATTTTATTATGTAGCGCCACCTATAGGAAGAATTCCCTCAAATTTTGCAGGGTCATTCAAATTGACATATGCACTATTGCACATGTGTTTGCGCTGGTGTTTAAGAGTTGTGGCACATTATGCTGACAAATCAAAAAGCTAAATTTGGTGAGGACTGGATCGAATTTGACAAACAAATAAGAGGGCGGTGACGGTGTTTATCCATCACCTGACCTGAACCCCACCCGACGACTGCCTGTGGCGACTCACTGGAAGTTGCTCGGCGTGCCGATGTCTGCCTTGGTCAACCTCTTCTTCTTCCCCTTGGCCTTTTTCTCCCTCTTGGGGAAGGAGGAGTGCACAATGTTGTTCACCTGAGAGTTGTTATGGAAACGCTGAACATTGCTGATCTCCGGGTTTTTGATGTCAACGGTAGCCATGGGCAACGTTGGGCCTTAAAAAGGACAGACAATAAAATTCGGGTTTATATAATACAGCAGTTTCATTCAAATATAGAGACAAAATCTGGTTGTGGGGTTTACCATTACATTTACACAAAAGAGTTGGAGTACTTATTCAATGTTAAATACCTTCTTTATATAAAAGGGCTCCAAATTGAAATCCAAGCATGGGGCTTATCAGGGCCAGCAGTGTTCCTTCAATTACGCAATCCATTACTCAATGGCTATTACAGGCTCTGTTTGGCCTAGAGATACCCGGACATTTTTATTTGGGTTTGTGGGTATGAAAAGGGAATAGAATACAGGGGATTATGGCATCTCATTACTGCCGCTCAAACTAAATGACAGAACTGGAAACTGATAATAAACAAACATTATCACTAAAGCTTATAATGTCTTTGAGATGTAGAGGTTTAAATCCGTTGTAAAACGTGCCGTGTCAGTTTCCTCTCCAGATGACAGGTGAGTTCACTTTCGATAGGCAGAGGTACCAATAACTTACCAAACTAACAACTAACTACAGCGAACACTATTTGTGTTCATATATGAATGTAAAGAATAGGATAGATGACAAAAGTGAAGTGGACTGGATGCAGACATACCCACACCTCAAAACTACACATGGCAACGTGGGCTGCAAACAAGCCATCCCATAGAGCTAACAGTAACTCCGCCAAACAACATAGATTTTGAATCATCCATGATCATATTCAGTCTAGTTTTACTGCCACAACACTTTCAAACAGTGCCTCAAGCTGTAGCACATACCTTTAACACTCTCACTACAGGGACTTTTGGGAGTTTTGCTGGGCGAAGGTGAGGCGGACCGACTGCGTCTCCTTCTCACCCTGTCCCAAATGCACCCACCACCTCTCGCTCCGCAGGTGGTCATACTGACATCGAGGAGCATTTTGCCGACCAATTTCTGAGCTCGCTCTTTGGAGCAAATGGAGAGCCGAGCGGTAGGGTTGGAGAGAGACGGATACAGTTCATCCTGAGGGAGAACCAGGCAGTGTAAAGATGACAGGCAGCTCCCTGGGCCCAAACCTCCACCTCCTCCTACTGATGCTCCTCCTCCTCCTCCACTGCCCTCACAGTTAAGTTCCTCAGAGGGAGCAGACAGGAAGGTGGTGCAGAACATCATTGTTGCAGAAGAACGGGCATGAGCAACACTGTCAGAACAATGTATGTAGTATGCAGCCTCGTTTTGGCTACCAGACAGATCTGACCTATCCTCTCTCAGTCAAGAAAGAAATCTAGGATCTTCCAGGAGATTCCCAACCCCAACAGGACCTGCTTCCCAAAAAGGTCAACTTCCTCTTTAACCCAACTTTGGACGCAAGTAAAAAGCACAATCCACTCGTCTTGTTTCAGAGTTGATTCCAATCTTCTTGGGTAAAAGGTTTCTTCTTTGCCGCAGCCTGAAAGCCAAGAAGGTTTCCAAAACACGACCAAAACACCAGCACAGAAAATGAGCCGTGACGGACTACTGAATTAACATCCTCGTCAGACATGTGGTTGGGAGTTTACACGCATTCTGTCTGAGCTGCGAAGGCAGACGTCCAACAATGCCATCAGAAGGGAAAAGACCCACAGCCAACACTTAGCCAGCCAACATTTACTGTTACTCCGACATTCCTTCCATTACAGCAACAGTTTTCTTCTATGCAAATTGTCCACCAAATGTGTGATTCCCTGCTTTATCTGCCCGCCTGAGCTCTGCATATTTTGTTTCTATTTTGCAATCGTTTTCTGTTTGCTTGACTTTCCCTCTCAGCAGGACGCACTGTTAGATCATCATGCGTGGATTGGCTCGCTGTGATCCTTTCCCCACCCGCTTCCCACTACCATCTCCTCCCTTTCCCTGCAAAACACACAAACGTATCTAATCCCGGCAAATTATTCTAAATTTAGGGCGGGGTTTTACGTAACCATTAAAACCCATCCATGCATAATCCCACGTTAATCTCAGTGGTTTCCGATGCATGAATCTGCGTGGTGAGAGAAGAGGCGAGAAGGGCAGAGCAAGAGGAAGACAGGAAAAGAGAGAAAAGAGGAAAATTAACACGCACATTAAATGAATAGCGGAGGGCAGATGGGGTCAAATGATGAGAAGGTAAAAGCTGGAAAGGGCAGATCAGAAAGAAAGCAAGAACCAGACTGCAGATGACAGACAGTAACAGAGCTGTGATGCAGTAAAGTGAGAGTGAGACAGATGGAGACGGAAAGATGATGCTCCTGTCGGAGGACAAGGATAACTTCTTTTGGAAATGTACCAGTTCACACTCAAGATGTAATGATTCAGAAACTGAAACCATGAACGACAAATCCAAGATAGAAACTGGCATAAACATTTATGCATGACAGCATAATTGGGCGTAGGCACACGGAACGCATTCCTTTTTGATAACACTTGTCCTTTTGAATTCTTCTTTCAAGTGGGTGATGTTCAAAAAGCTACAGGAGTCAAAATCTCTAAATAAACAAACAAACCATTAGCCCCAAAATGGTTTACTACGTAGCCCTGAGTTAGATGGTGATTTAGATACGTCATGTATGACCATATATGGCATCTGGTCACACGTGACCCAAAGCAAGCAGCTTCCGCAGGCCTGATGCCGTTAAGCTGCTCTGAATATGAGCATCCGTTAAATGCGTAAATGTGTCATTTGGACCTCTGCACGCACACAAATATATTAATAAGCCAGCTGGGTCAAATCCTGCTGTCTGTCAGTGCAAAACTGGTTCCCTCCTGTGTGAAACCAGGCGGTGTCTTATACCATATGTCCAAAAACAAATGTGTGCATATCCACCGATGTATTCCATCGGTTTAGTCAGAGCACACTGAGGGTTAGGTCCTGAGTTCACAGATCAAGACTCCACGCCCGGGGCATTATGATATGTTAAGACTGTATGTAACTGCATTGTAATGGTGTAAAGCTCATGTGCTTTTCCTTCAAAACTACATAAAACTCGCAATATACACTACACAATACTTGTCATTGTATATTGTTTTCTGCGGTTAGTATACAGCAACCTTTACCACAGGAAGTATCACTAGACTGTCACTGCTGATTTACCTTCATTAAGAGAAAGCCAAAGGGTTTTCTAAAGAATTAATTGTTATCTTTTGTTTTATGAGATGTTGCTGTTAGGAATACTCAAAACATGCTAACAGTATGTTGGGTGGAAATGGGACACCGCTAATGTTTTACTAGATAATGTAAATACATAGCTTGTTGATTTAGTTGTTAATAGGTACAATATAACTAGTCTTTACTTGTAATATGCATATTTTTGGTGTTCAGTTTACTCTTCATGGATGTCATATTTTGTGTCTTTCCTACTTAGAATATGAAATGTTATGTCTGCTACATAGTTTCCACAATACAGTCCCGAGTTGTTGCCAAGTAACGCTAAAACCTGAATAACACATGTCTGACTGACTCTGAAGTTTAATTCTGAAGCTATCGACAGGAAACAGTGGAGCACATACCATTTGGAGGGTCGCGTCTCTTCTCTGTGAACACACAGACAAATGAAATCATTACAATCCTGTGCCAAGTAGTGCGTTGCTGTTAGTGAGGAGCGAATATGTGGGAGTGTGTCAGAGCACAGACGTACAGAGAGAAATTAGTTTATTGGTTTTTAAGAGCAGGGCTCGGCGTGATTGTGCGTGTGCTGCACAGAATGAAAAGTTATTTTGAAAAACTGCCAAGCAAAGTATTCGGTTAGCGTGTTTAGGAGACGTAAATCAGACACACACACACACACACAAAGACTGATGGCTTGAGTTTTCCCATGGCTAAAAGGTCAAACCGGAGAAGCCTTGTAGATGAGATTAGGCACCCAATGAAAAGGGCTGAAGATGTAAAGATGAAAGAACGATCCACTTGAAAAGTCAGGAGGAAATGACCCGCAGAAGAGGAAGGAGGAAGATGGACGATCTTAATCAAGCAAGTGATGATAAAAGTTAAGAACCGAGTGAGTTTTCAATTGAATCCTCAGTCTGCGAGTCCGTTCGGATGAACACAAACATTCACGGCTCATTTCCTTAGACAGACAAATGTATCGATAAGATAGAAGTTATAATACAACATTTTGTTTAATTGCCCTCCAGTTTTTCAATCTAATGGTTGGTGCAGGATGAAAACTGTTAAGTGCCAATAATGTACTAATTTAATGAATAAATAAACATTTTGATGTCAAAGCTCCCCTAATACAAATCACCAAGTCCCTTCTCACAGCTGATTATTTTCCTATCATTTTAACCTGAAACTGCAGCGCCCCCCTTGGGCCAGTCATCATATCCTAAACGCCAGAGTACAGTGCAGTGCTGCCTGCATCCCTGAGGTTTTTCAAAGAAAAAATTCATTTGACAGAATTGTTCAATCTTTCTGATCACATGAGCACCTTAATGTCGGGTGCGCAGACTTTAAGTGTGAAAGTGGTGATGTGTGTTATCAAAACAGTCTAAAGCCTGGGAAGAGATTGCAGTAGAGCCGAAGAAGTGAATCGGACGGTATAGAAAACAGATCTGGGCAAAAAAATTCATAATCGTTTTCAATACGTGAAACTATGGTAGAGGACTGGTTTAAATAGACTCAAATGTCGGGCCCAGAGTACATCTCACATGCCAGCTGGAATACACTGTTGCATTAAAGCAGCAGTCTAGTACCTCTGAACTCATTTTCTTCATGTACTGAAGTTTAGACCTTTTTGCCCAGTTCTGCATATAAAAAAATGACATATTTAGAAATGAATTTGATCCTGTGCTCACACCAGTCGAGCCAGGTTAGATCATTTTCAAGCCAAAACCTTAGTGCACCTTTTAAAAAGACACACAAACTAAAGTAAAAGACAGAATGACTGCTTGTTGCTGCTTTCATTATTTTGAAAACGTTCTGCATCCCCGTGGTGGCGTGGTTTGACTTGAAATAATCCCAAGAAGTCTGGATTATTTTGAAAGATAACAATTTCCAAAACATGTCTTTTTTTTTCAGTGAGTTAGGTCAGCAGGTAGGTTTGAAAGCAAGTCGGCAGCAGCAGTAAATTGGTACCAGTTTTCCTCTGTCTTCTCCCCATTAGCTCTGCCACATGCCCACGGAACCGCTTGGTCTCCTCCTCATTGGCAAAGTTCAGACCCACTTGGCATGTCTGTAAACACACACACACACACACACACACACACAAAAAGAAAATCACCACAGAAATGTGTCAATACAAATACCTTTGGTTGTCAACGCATAAACTAAGACTTATGTATACCTCATCTCCACAAAACATTCCTACTAGGGTTTGGAATTGCGAACTGGTTCTAAATTTCAACACGTTTCAAATTTATAAAGAAACTAATTTTGTTGGAAATGTGCTCATCAGTTCCACATCTGCTCAACTGATTCCTAAAAGCACAATTTGAACTTACTAGGCCCATTATGAAGGTGTCTGTGCAGGAATGTTGTGTTTAAAATATGCCAGACACAAACCCTATGTGATAGGTTAGCATTTACTTTCCTGTGCAAGTAAGTATTTTTTGCACCACCAGCATAGAAGAATCTTGTAGGAAATACATACGTGTTGTCAATCGATCTGCCAGGTTTCGATTTTAATATTAGGTTTCTATGAGGACATCAGTGCCCTTGTTCGATGACTCAAATGTAATAATTAATGTAAGTGTCTCTGATGTACACACGCTGTTTGCATGAGAGGCAGGAACTGGGGTTATCTCAATAATACTCTCGTCTCCTTCTGCAGCTTTTATGAATACATGAAAAATGATCAATAGATTAAAATGAGAAAAAGGAAAAAAGTACTCATCTGTGACCAAAAGTGGGTGCTGATCAGGAATACAGAGAATCAGAAATAAAAAGAAACATGTCGAGAGGCAAACTCACATCTCCAGAAAATGTCATGAAGTAAGGTCTGGGGAGGTAGGTGCTGAAGTTGTTGTACAGCTCCTGTTCAAACGTAATCTTACCATCCTGCGGAAGAAAAAAAACAACAGGTTGAATGAAGGATATGAATTAGATGTCAGTTAGTACAACAGACAGGTTAATGCTATAGGTCATAAATGAACAGACATCCCACAGCTTCAACTCTGTGGCCATAAAAATACAAGCTCGTCATGAACTTCAAATGGTTGTACACCGCGCCTGGATATTAATTGTGGTGAGCGCCATCATCTGCCAGCTACGACAATGATCAATTGTGATCAGTGTGCAAAGCGCTTTCTGCATTGTATTTACTTACCTTGATGTCTAAGACCCTGATGAAGTAGGATCGTTGGGGGTTGTCTTTGACCAGACAGGCCACCCCGCAGCATCTCTTGATCCAGCTGGAGTTCCTATCTGCTGTGAACACCTGCACGACAGCTGAAGACAATGTCTGGAGAGAGGGAGGGGGAGAGTGTCACTCTTATTCTGTGTTGCATAATGGATACTACATGCAGTGTTTTTTGCAGCCATGTAAATGTATCTCAGAGGGGTTTTTAAACCAGCACACCTGAATATGGTAATACAATAAAATACATACTGCACAAACAGAATATAATCTGGCTGATTCCTCTAAAACTAATAAACTGCTTACAACTTAAATGTAGGCCGCAAGGTATCTGTGAACTAATCAACTATTTAATTATCTGTGTACGGCGATGCTGGAGATACAGCAGCAGCCCTGCATCGGTCTGTGTGCACAGAACAGAACAGAGCAGCCTCAACATTTGGGAACTCCTTGGTCCAGGAGGTGACCACGAGTTCTTTTCAATTCCAGTTCATTTATGGATCCTTGCCTCCTCCGTGCTGTGTTCCCAAGCCCATATCCCAGACAGGAAGTGAAGCCCGCCATGTTTAAGGATGTTCCAAATGGTGAAATGGCGATTTATACATCTACCAAGCGCCCAATCATTGACTGGTCTGTGGTAATCGGTTTGGTAATGACATAACTCAAAATCCAATGTCTTGCAGAAACTGGTCTCATCGTGCAGCTAACAACATTCCTATCATGACAAATGATTGTTGTAGCAACATGCTGTGTGCTTTCGAGCTGCATGTACTGTGAGACATGTAAAGACGAGAGGAAACTATGAGGGGAGATCATTAAAAAGGTACTGTTTTGTGGCACTGTTGGAATAGGATGTTGACGCAGAGCAATTAGAAATAGTGTCAGAACAAGAATGGTTACATCCTTGGGTTGCCTTGACCTGAATCACAAAGCTTTAAAGGGGTTAGCACCCCCTCTTTCTGGTTTATGGGTGGTTTAATTATGTCAAACATTTATCGAACATTTGTTATATTTATACTGAGGAAAATTATATCGCAAGAATTATAGTTATCGTTTTATCACGCAGCCCTACCCCACATCACCTTCCATTTTAAGATGTTTGAAGTTTGAGGCTCATTATCGGTGTCAGTCTGAGATTAGACTACATAATGATATGCACAGACACACTGAGGAGCAGCACACGCACACACACAGGATCATAAGATCAGACTCCCACAGGTTTTACAGGTTGCTGTGGGGTTGTTGTCACACTGAGGGGTCCAGGTTCACAGTCATTAGCACACAGATCAAAGCGAGAGCATCAACAAGGGGAAAGCCTGCTGATCTTTCTGAGCCTTTTCAACTCAGTAGTTCCACAAATGTGTTCTTCTCTGTAATTTACGGTTAAGTGAATGCGATGTTTAAATAAAGCATATATGCAGAGGCATATCAAAACTGGAATATTAAAAATGCCAGCAAGACACCCATTTCCAAAACAGCGAGGATCTGCTCTGTGCTTTTTCTGCTTCTACGCGTTTGTCTCTTTTCATCTTGCTCATTAGTAGAGTGGTCAAGAAAATCAGCAACAGTACAGCGGTTTAAACGTCAATAACTTTAGAGATAATCCTGTCTCTAGTCCTAATATTGATACTAGCAACTGCACACAACTTGTAGAAATCTCAAGGCTTGTGTTTTTACCAGCGAGCAAACTTCAGTACAATAAACTCCACCCTCCCTCCAGTTCCTGGAAGCATCTGAAAGTATTAGCTCAGAGGCAGGTACTTTCTTTCTGAGTGAAGGAACTCCCATCAAGGAACCAGGGATCAAAATGGAGGCAACGTTCTTGTAAGATGTCAGAAATATTCAGTTGAAAAGGACCAGTGTGTGTCTGATTCCTAAGAAGTGTCTCCCCAAGAGTAGTTCCACACACTAATGCTATGCTTTTACTGTGGGTCATTAGGACTATATGGTGATTGGTGCATCTTGTTTTCAAGATGCACAGCCACTGCTGCTTTAGGTTTTGGTCTGACAGAGAAAGCTTTTAGAAAAAATGTATGTCTATCATATAGATAGAAAGATGACTGCACTACAGCTTCTCATAAAGCAAGTTAGCCATATATGAGGCTAAATGGCCTCAGGGGCTTTAAGGGGATGGCTGAAAGGCCAGTCGTAGTGTCCAGTGTAGCCACATTACATGATTAATGTTGAGATACCAGAACAACACGTGGAGAGGAAACCGTTACATCACAGTGATCATTTGTGAATCAGTGTATGACCGTGCAGTAAGAATGATGCTATCTGTGTACTCTTCATCAATATAATACTAATTTCAACCGTATAACCCAGTCCTACTACAAAACTTATAAATAATAATATACATCTGCTGTAGGTGTAAATGTGTTTCACAAGCATGCAACCATTTTATTTTTCTCCCACCTCTGTGTCCAACTCCAGACTTTCGAGAAGCAATTTGTCTTTCACTTGCACTGCATGCACAAGATATTTTATTAATATCTATACAAACATTCAGTCTCTTGGCAGCGGTACAGCTCTTCATAGTTTGGATTTGGATTGGAAAGACCAGAGGTCAAACGACTAATAATAAAGACCGCAATGTTGTCCAGGCTCTGTGGCCCTGGGGTTTCATCTGAACATGGATTGTTCCCGACGGCAGGAAGTGGAAGTGGGGCTCTAGCTGTGGTGTCATCAAAAGCCGACACCCGCTCTCCCTGTTATGCACTTGTCCTTAAACACACTCATCTACATCTGTTTTCTACATCTACCGCACTGTACCTTAACCTCCCTATGTTCTTATGCCTCCATAACGTAAGGAGCCATCTAAACTGTAGTTTACAGATAAAAAATATCGTGGGTCAAATGTTGTGACTTAATGTTTCCATGTGAACTAACTATACACCTCAGTGATATCTGGATGTCATGTTTTCAATTAACACTAAAGCACAAACATCCGACATGGGACCAAAATACAAGGTAAGGTAGAGATGCATGGAAAAGAGTTTTTTGAGAAAAATTACATCAGCTTTGTTAATGGCAGATGTTTTTAAGCGATGAACCAAGTGGGAAAGGAGGAAGACAAAATCATGCTGTGTTTGAATGTTAAACTACTTTAGTTTCTGTGAGCGAATAATTAGTCTTTTTCTAAGGTGTGGTAGCTGTGTCCAAAGCAATCATCGATTATATAAAGGATGTAAGAGGTGAGGAATGCAGCAAAAATATACGTTTACACTCGACAATTTGCAAAAGCCAGACAAATATATGTGAAATGAAAAGGGAGGCAATTACTGTCTCTTTGCAGTCTTATGTGACATGTTAAATTGCCTTGAAATTCTGATTGTATTTAAAATAGAGTCAGGGCATTGAGGTTCTTTTGTGTCCTCCTTGTTTGAACGTGGTCCATCAGCCATTTGGTCAAGCTGTTCTGTACTGGCACAAATTAGGCACCAAAACACCTCGCCACAGAATCTCCTGGAGAGGAAAGAAGTGAAAATTGGGGAAAAGGTGGAATGGAGTGAGAAGAAACAAAAGACAGGACAAGTGGCTGACGCAGGTAGGCAGTGTTAGTGGTAGGCACAAAAGAGGGAGAAAAGGAGAGTGTAGAGAAGTGACATACAGTGAGACAAAAGAAGCGAAGGAAGGGATGTAAAAAAAAATCGGGCTTGAAAAAGGGCTGAAGGAACGTGAGAAATAGGAACGGCAGAAAAGGAGGAATAGGAGCGGGTGACATCAAAGGCGTAAGGTAAGACTAAAAAAAAAGAAAGAAAAAAGAGAAAATTAGAAAAGGGGGGAATGTGGAGGAAACAAGGAGTCATGTTCCACTTCTCCAGCACAAATCACCAGAGGAGGCTGACCACGGGACTTCCTGTAGGACAGGACTGCTGATCAGGCAGTCCACACACACACACACACACACACACACAGAATTGGAGCTCTTCCACCTTTTGCCCAGTCAGACAGTGTTGCTGATGGTGAAAACAGCAGAAGGAATACCAATGAGAAAAACCAATGAGAAAGACCACTGTGTATGTATCTGTATGGGTCTCTCTCTCTCTCTCTCTCTCTCTCTCTCTCATCCAAGTAGTTTTACATTTACAGGAATAAGTCTCGCTGTACTTTCAACTCTTTTTATGGTGACCATAAAGTGGATTATTCACAGAATTTTCACTCGTAAATCTTGAATGTCACGTGTAATCTGTACTCATTTTCATTGTTAAATAATGATTTGAATGATATCTGATCACACAAATCAACAACGATAACAAACACATCAAAACATAAAGAAGAACGAAAACTTGTCTCGTCATAGGGTTGTGGAATGTTTTTTTGGCAATAGCCAGCCACTGTCCAAGCAAGAGGCAAAAAAAGAAGATATATAGAATAGAAGATATATAGTACAGAGTACAACAAAAACATGGTTGTGTGGGCAATTTTATTTCTATAATTATAGCAACAATACTAAAGGCTATTCCAGAAGCAATGCTGCGCAAATAAGGTTACAAAGCCCCCAAGACTACAAGCAGACAAACAGGCAAGGAGAGTTCTGCTACTTTCAAAGAATGAATTAGTATACAAACAACCCTTTTACAGCTAGAATTAATCACGTCTACTTCCGTTGCATGGAGCCAACTATGGGCTGTGCATCTCAGAAAGAAAACAGTACAAAAGAAACAAAGTAAAGGTGACTGAGATTCTTACATTTTGCAGAAAAAGTACACAACCACTCAGTCAGCCACTAAATCACTGGTGGGCATTCTAATTAAATTGGTCAGGGAGACACACAATGTCTGTCTCTTCCAATCTGCCTCTCCCCTATTCTCACACACACACACACACACACACACACACACACACACACACACACACACACACACACACACACACACACACACACACACACACACACACACACACACACACAC
>JAVQJD010104827.1:0-129241 GCA_036023655.1 Nannoperca australis
GCGGACGTCCCCACGAAGCTTCCCCAAACCATCAGCATATTCAAACATTCTAAATGTACCATGTTCAATAAATCCTTTAAACGTATCACATGGAGGGTGTGTTCCTTGCTAGTGAAACTCCAATTAAAGTGACAATTGCAGGTGTGTGGGAATCTAAAATCTAGCCTTGACTTCTAATATTCAACAAGAATAAGAGTCTACAGCCATGCTAGCAGCTCTGTGAGGCTGTATTTTGTGCGCAGTGGTGCTTCAAGCTAGATGCTAACATCAGCATGCTCACAATGAAAATGCTAACATGTTCAGCCATTTTCACCATCTTCATTTAATATGCTAACATGTGCTAATTAGCCCTTACCACAAATCAGGAGAAAGATACCCCAAAACCATTTTAAATGTAAGGGGAAAAGAGGAAAAGTCAGGGGATCGCCAGAGATATTAGGATGCATCCTCTGGAGAATATGGATATCTGTACCAAATTTCATAGCAATCCATCCGATAGTTATTGAGGTATTTCGCTGTATTTCATGTCAAATGTCAACCTTGTGGTGGCCATAAAGGAAAGGTTAGACGATCACCAAAGTCTGTAGGATTCATCCTCTGGGGGCCATGAAAGTCTGCTAAAAATTCCATAGAAATACATGTAATAGTTATAAACATATTTCAGCCTGGAGCAAGCTAACTGACTGGCTTACATTACATACATACATACATACACCTAAAACTTTGTGAACTGCAAGAAATCGTGCAGTTTTTCAGCCCTACTCTGATGTGCGCACTTTGCTAATCGTCTAGAACAGCTTGGCAGCCCTGTACTGTCCGGGAGTCAACAACATTTGATAATTACAAGGGGATGTGAATCGTAATTGTTACACACATAAAGCATACACAGTCAGGACATTTGGCCCCCGGGCAGGAATCCACCCCCGCCCCCCCCCCCCGACAGATTACTTCATATTTGTCTATTCTCTTCTGTAATCCCAGTCGTCGCTCTCTTGCAGCGCACATGAACAAATAAGCATTACAGTGTTTACACGCACGTCAACTTTGTCCAAACTCACACGGCTCCGATTGGCACGACAGATTGATGCTTTTTCTCTAAAAAGTGATGCGTTTTTAATCAGAAAACCAGCTGGCATGGTCAATGAAATGTGATGGCAGGAGGCCTCCAAAATCTGGGAATCGCTGATCAAAATTTGATCAGGTATCATTAGTCCGCTCACTGGTTTAGGGTCTGGTTTGGATTTAAAACACTCGCCCTCGCAATCATTGCTTGTTACAGTCGCCTAGGATTCTGATTTTCACTCCATTATGAATGAGTTGGTTGTTTAATGAGAGACATCTGTCTCAGTTCCAGTGTATCATCACCAGCGGCCTGCTGGTGGAGTGGACAGACTGTGCCGGTTTGGCAGGAATTACACCGGAAAAATGCCCTACGAAGATGAACCCATTTACTGTATGTGAGTCTATCTGACCACCATCTGCCACAGTCCAGAACAGCTGATTGTGTATGTGTGTGTGTACATTTCTGTGTAAATGTTTGGAACCTCCATCTGATGTTTGCTCGGTTAATCAATAGCGGTGATGCTGTTCTCAGATGACATATAGTCGAGGCATCCCTATCTCCTCACCCTAATCAGATTAACAGTGAATACCATCTATGTACACACTGGCCTCCTGGCCAGGATTTGGAGCTCAGAGAAACTGCCAGCCTCGCCACAGAAGTAAAGCAAGAGCGCTGTCTGTAAGTTGCAAGTCTATTGGGAGCTTTGTCAAAAAAACACCAGATTTTGGTGATAAGAAAGCAATTACATGACCTTTTAAACGTTCAATTCGTGTTTCCTGTCAAACAAACACGCCTGGTCAACATTACAAGTCTCCAGAATGCAGGTGCGTGATATCTCGCAAGGAAGTTAATCTTGACTCGAGAAATTCATAAATGTGCAGCGGAGATTATATTCAAACTGGCAAACAGCTGAATGCAAACATTAGCTACAATCATGAAAGCCATTTCTTGGATGATTTCTATCAGTGAGAGCCAATTCTGCACAGCGCAGTGGCATCAGCATGGAACATTATTTCCAGTGGGTAAGAGAAAACACTTGCGCTCCTCTACATTTGGAATTGTTTCATATTTCTATTCCTGACTCCTCATCCATGTAATACCATTCTCTCATAATCAGTTGAGGATTTAATTTCACAGAAAGGATTCAAAACAAATGCATCCGGCAGCCGTTTGCCATTCACCATATTCATCCATCTCCTTCTTATTGAAAATCATTCTGTGAGGCCTCCCTGCTCTCCGTAAATCCATTTCATTTACTGAACTGGTTCCTCAGAGCTTTTATTTTATTTATTTATTTCTTACCTTGTATTCCTGACAGGTAGTCCCTGCAACCAAGCTTTCATTTTGAGAGGAAACAATATCAAATCAATCAAAGTTCTGCTGGTCTCAGCCTCTTCACCTGGATATGATTTCGGCTGTCAGTGTCTCCCTGATTGGTTAGAATCTCAAAAGCCTGTGAAGGGGAAACTGATCCTGTCGACATGGGGGACAGAGGTAGAAACACCCGAGTGTGAAAAGGGGGAGCCACACACTATCATCAAGTCATTACAATGCCGGTCATCTCTTGAAGAAGTGCATGCATAGTCTGTTTCTTTTGTCAAGGGCTCTCAGAAATCCCACTGACCCCTACCCCGCGTGTGAGATGTTTTTTTTATGTCTTTCTTTAGACTAGCTTGTGTTTTCAGCTGTGAACATTGATTTGTAAGCTTGCTGTAGCACTGGATCTCAACCTCATAGTCAGGTGAATCACATCTGCAGTATTTATGGATATAAATGCATGAAACTGGACCCTTCCTAATATCCTTTTCACAATTATAAACAAATTTTGTGTCTAAAAATGCCTTTTTTCAGTTTTATAGAATCTCACGTTGACCTCTGCCACAAATGAAAAAAAGAGGCACAGAATGAATTACATGACTGAGATACAGTCTCCCAAAAAGTTCATTTTCCACAGATAAATGCCTCTTTGTAAGTTCTAATCACATATCAAGACAACGAGTTTTTCTCGCTCTTCCACATTCATTATGGATTCTCTGGTAATTTTCATTAATTACAGAAATGCCTGCAGTTAATCATCATTATTCTCTTTGGGTATTTGGGTTATTTTCTGTATTCAAAGGTCGAGGAACTTGTGCATGTTGATAGGAAATCATCACAGAGATCGCTCCGGCACTGTGGGCATGAATAGAAAAACTGCTTTTGGAGAAGAGAAAAAGGAGAGCCCTGTGGCCATTTAGATGACTTTTAATTTGACCTCTCTGCATATAAGTGTGCGTGTGTGTGTGTGTGTGTGAGAGCTGATTCATAATAGCGTTTGGGAATGGTTCCTTGCGGTTACATTCTTAGATGAGCAGAGGTTGTAGCAGTTTACATACACTAAAGTGAATTTTCAGTCAAATCTTCCTTCCATTTTACCAACAGTTTGATGTACTGTAACTTTCTCTACTGTTGGGGATTGTGGGCTCGTACTTATCAAGTGTCTTAGAATCACTCAGAATCAGGAACAGTAGGACTTTAGTAGGATTTATGAAGCATAAGTTTGAGCCAACTGTATGACTGATCTGTACATATCTCATCTTTTTCTACTTATAGTCAGACACAACCAGCACAGATAGACAGACAGCCAACAGTCAAGCAACAAATAGAGTTAATAAAAACAATTATAAGACATCAGATATTAAAGCTCTACAATCTCAGAAGGGAACCAAATAATCTAGCTTGAGGGCATTTGCAGTTTATTGCTTTTAAAAGGTGCATAGTACCTGAAACTAGATCTGCCATAAGTGACTATGCAATCAAGGTTAATATGCAAAGTATCAGGCCAATACACAAATGAATAGCTTTAGTATCATAATGATATTTACCAATAGGCTATTTGCACTATTCTAAATAATGAAATGAATATAAACTAAAAGAGCAGATTTTTGACTCAGCTGCATGAAGTCAGCTGTATCCAGTCACATAATGTTGCAGCATTGCACATGCAGCGATATTGTTGCAAATCCTTTGTATGTGCTGAATAAATATTAATGTAATGTCACTCTGTGTTGGTATGTACACTATAATAATATTTTAAAAAAATATATGTATTAACTAATTGATAAACCCACAATATACATAAATACAGCTTGTCTATCCACTGAGTGGTTGTAAAAATGCATGAATCTTCCCCTTATCTAACAAGCTGTCTGAGCGACCACAGTTTGTTTATGATTTATTACGTCCAAATTGTCAGTTATGAAAGACCCGAATCATCACTGTCGTAAGCTACATTTTCCCCGTCACTGTGGGAATGGTGGACTCACGTTTCTTTTACAAAAAGAACATGTGCTCTCTTTTGTTTTCCACTCAAGGTCAGTCAGTTTTTGCCCAAACAATCTTTTAATAATACCGTGTCCCTGCTGGAACGTCATCTCCTCCAGCACTGAAGCCCTCCTAAATATCAGCACACATAACAGTTATTAACATGTTTTGTCCTTCGGCCTTAAAGTAGGAATAGAACGTCCAGTTTTTTCACTTGCAAAGAGAAAAGAAAATGGCTTGTGTCAATAAGCATCAACCATGCAACTGCACACTCTGGCATCTCCCACCCTATTGTTCTCCTGTACTAATCTACGGCTGCCGATTAATTCCACTTTTCTTCTAATTAGCATTTTTGATTATGCAAAAGAATTCTCTTGACTTTGCCCGGCTTCCTGAGAGCCTCTATTTATTTCCACCAATGCGGAATCCTCCGTTCACAATTAAATGATAAATGGTTAAGTGTTGCATATGGAAATCACAGTCTGTCTTGTTTAGATGCGAGTGTTCTCATTTTTTGTCTATAATGAATAGCTCTGAATTAGCATGAAAGGTCACATCCACACCGGGTCGAGGATTTTGGCACTCTCCAGAGCATGGTGATTGCTGCTTTACATAAATCATGTAGTCCTTCAAACTGTGTTGAGACCAAACAATATTCTCCTCTAAATGATTTTCTCTGTAAACACACTTTTCCTCGCAATTTGTGGATCAGCACCCCAAGTATTTGTTTGTATGTCTCAGACTGACATCCCAGTGCTAATTAGCCCTTTTGAAAAGCTCAATGTCTCTCTGTTTCTGTACAATTCTGCCAGAGAGTGGTGTTATGAAGTTCTGTTTTGGCAGTTTATGAGCTGGGGGAGTTGATAAAGGTGAAGAACCCGTTAGATTAAGTTTTTTCCCCAAGATAAATTTGAGTAAATTTAAGCTATAAAAACATAAAGAAATCAATCATTTTTTAGATCCTCCTGAGCTCTCTTGAGGCTGTTGATGTGTGCGAGAATTCAATCGAAGGTTAATGGCGTCCAATGAACCTGAGGAAGATTAAAGGAGAAGATACGTCTCCACTTAGATGGTAATAAAAATCAATTAAAGAGACAAATGTCT
Organism: Nannoperca australis; assembly: GCA_036023655.1. NCBI lineage: Eukaryota > Metazoa > Chordata > Actinopteri > Centrarchiformes > Percichthyidae > Nannoperca > Nannoperca australis. Next base: position 5,471 of record JAVQJD010104827.1, read on the forward strand.
TTAACTCGTGAAAAATACCTGGCTTTTGTTGTTAGAAGGACTTGCTACCAAATAACTTTTCATACGAAGGCTGGAAAGTTTGGAAAATGCTTAATTTCCAACCATGATTTTTTAAGGTATTCTTGAATATACTTGAGTTTGAATATACTCCTTGAAAATGCTTAATTTTCAACATAATCTGGTGGAAACCTGCGTTCATAGTTACAATTTAGATCTGATGATAAAAGCTTTGAGAGTCTGAGAATGTTTGGTTTAGGTACCTTGAAAGGACTTGAAAAGTGCTTGAATTTGACTCTTAAAAAGCTGTACGAACCCTGACTTTGGGTCAGTTCTGTGAAATGTTTCAAATCTAGCCACTATCTTAAACTGCTACAATAGAAAGTCTTAATTAGAGCACGGATAAGCCCCAGTGGGTTTCAGTTTTCAAAGCTGCAACAGCTCTTGAAGCTCTTTGTCACACTTAGGACTGAAATAATGAAAAGAGTATAATTATACATATGTCATCTACGGCAGGGACCAGCACAACATGCGTCGTGTCTTTTATAAACCACGAGATTTCAGTTGTGCAGAATTTCTAAAGCTCATTTGTTTGTGTGTGGTTCAGTCAGAGGTTGCAGTAATCCCCCAGTAGGCCGGAGACTCTGATCTTCCATTACACATTGTATTGAGCAGCCTGTGGGGAGGAACACACAGTTGCTTGTTCTCCCCCCCCCCCCAGACAGCCTTTTGTGCTTTGAACATGTCTTTGTGGGTTATTGGGAAAAGAGCACAATGCAGAACTATCACACGTTGTTTAAGAAATGCCCTCCATTGTTTCAATAATCAGCAGCGTGTAATCTGTATTTCTTATTCAAGGCTGGCGAGTTACAAATGAGAAGACAGCTGTGGGCAATAGCAAAAGAAAAGCAAGATGCAAAGATAAGAGCCTACAGGTGAAACAGCAGCCAGACAAACAGTCCTTAAGTAAGGTTTTAAAGGAACAGCCTGAAGACACCAGCGAAGGGAACGGCCTGGGAAAGCTTCACTATGCTTTATTAAAACATTGCGTGTGCCATCTCATAAATAAGTCAGTGTTGACATTTTTTACATTTAACCAACAGAATGATCCTTTCCTAACCTCCGCTACTCCTCAGTCTTCATCAGCAGAAGGACATGTTAAGGATTTGAACATTTTAATGGTAAACTCATCACAGATTTTTGGAACAATCCTGCCACTCCAATCAAATGTAAATGTATGTCTCTCTCCCCCTTGATTAGCCGTCATTTTTCATTCCCTGCCCTAACATCCCGTTTAATTAGAAAACACTGTACATCAATTTAAGGAAACTACATGCTCTCAAAATGTCATCGCAGTGGTTCTCTAACCCATAAAATTAGAGCATCACCAGCGCTGAAAATGGGTTGGATAACGTGTTCAAAGTAAAACACCACAGGGGACGGTGTTTGAAAGCAAATCATTTGAGTTTTTTCACTATTAAAATGACAAAGACTATTATCTTTTATTAAAAATGTATTGCTGTCTAATGGCAGAATTTGTTTCTTGACTAAACCCGAAGTGCGAGCAGCCACACACGTTTGTAAAGATTTAAAATATTGCAACTGTATATGAACACATTTCTCTGAGTGGTGGCTCGTGCATGTGCTCTGACTTGTGTAAATGAACAACAGAGCGTAGAGTAACAGAATGGGACAGGAGACAAAGCAGGGAGAAAGCCGCAGTCTGGTCCCGGTTAATAAAAATGTGGAGACTAAATAGGAAATGATAGCGAAGGTGACTGAGAGTGAGCACTCACTGAGCATTTATCAAACGATGAGGGTGCATTACAAGTGCGGAACCAAAGGCTGTTATGTAAAACAAGCTCATTTCGGGCATAAAAGCTGAAACATCCTGTGCATCCGCAAAATCTTCCATTCATAGTCTTTTTCTGGAACACGTCCAGACTGAGGAGGGAGTTTATGTTTAAAAAACTGCGAATAAAGTGACTGTGCCAGTTGTGGGCGAGCAAGGATGACATTATTTTGGCTCGTGCCTTGCGCCATAAAATACATTAAATTACTGTGAATGTACTTTAGTCTGCAGCATGATTTTTGAATTAAATGGATCGGGACTGTAAGAGGATATGTTTTCACATTAATCAAAGTCTGGGAATTGATCAATATCTTTCTCTTTCTTTCTTCCAAACAGCCACAAAAACCAAGATTTAATACAGTTATTTTACTTAGCTAACCCTAATGTTGTGTTATGGGGTCCTGGAGGTTATACAGAAAAAAAAACGTAATCTTGTTTTATCAGCTTGATACTCCCTGACTTTTCCCGATCATACAAGAATTGCTTTCAAACGTGACTTTAATTTGGATTAGGGAATCAGAGAACCATCTGTAAAAACATATGTTTTGGTATGTTATATGTTAAGGTTAAATACTATGGATCTTCTTCTCTAAGAGCAAAAAAGATACAATCTGTATATATTGTGTTTAATATATTGTTAATTATGATCATCCTTGGTGCCCTAAGTAAAATTTACTGTGTATTTTTCTGACTGTAAGTAAATTAAGGGGCACCAAAACAACTTTAAATGTACAGTACAATTGATGTGTTCTAGAAACACCCACACAAACCAACTCTCAGCCATTATAACTTAAAAGGTCAGTCAAGCTTTCTTTCTATGGAAAAATCAACATTTGCAATACAAGGAAGCCCCAGGACTGAAAAGATGTGGGGGTTTTCATGGTTTCCCCCATAAAGGATTACCTGAAACAGATTCGTGGGGCGTAACGTGGCTTTAATGGACAGCTTACAGTGTAATTGAAGGTCAAAAAGTCCTTGGTCCTAACTGAACCGAGAACATTGACGTTATATGGTTTGTGTTTTAACAAATCAGACCATTCTGCCCCTCATTGTGTTTTTTCTTAGTGTAACATTTCTGTCTTTTTGATTGTGTTTGGTGCACATGTTGCTATATATACATAAACAGAATTAATGGGAAGACACACTATAATTGCCTTTTATTGAGCCAGAATTGTTACTGAAGGGAGAGAGGGGTGGTACTGATAATATTCCACAGCCTTCAGATATTGGAAAATGAGTTATGGCCTTCCACGAACCCAGTCTGGTCACAGGAAACAACCTGAGGGAGGACATGTTGGAGCTGCGTAGTATAAACATTAGCTATGATCTGTGGTTTTTGGTTTGTGGGAGCAAATCAGAGCGAATTTGTGGGTAACTGCATAATTATTACTTTAAAAGCACAAGTGATGAAAGGAAGTGTCCAAAGTTTTCCAAAAACTCACTGGAAATCTTTATTTAAATTATAACTTGTATAACGGTAATTTCAAAGAGTTTTGTAGGCTGAATTAATTCTGCAGCTGCCTTTGGGTAATTGTTAAAAACTCAGGGCTATTTAGAAAGTCTCTGCTGTAACTCATCTCTGCTGGAGGTTCAGTTTGTACAGAGTAGACTAATTCGACTCAAAAACCTTATTGATTTCTCAGAGCTTATACAGCATCGTAAGAGCCGCCCTCCATCTCGGGGATCAGACGACAAGCAGCTTAGCGTGTGAGTTGACAAAAAGTTGACTACAATAATGGTCATATTCATGTACTGTACTGAGAAATAAAATATAGCATCAAATCATCCCAATCAGACGCCCATAATGCACCAAACAGGAGCACTGAGACTGAGGCATACAGTATGTTGGTTTACTGGCTTAGCAGCATATTTGTTTAACCTTATCTGCTGTTGGTATCAGTGTATTTGATTGGTGCAGATAGGAAGCAGAGCAGGCGTGTAGGATTTTGGCCTGGAGCGGATTTTAAGAAAGTTTTCGAAAATCTCAAAATTGAGAAGGAAACCGTTTTGGGGTTTGCTCTGATAGCACTCACCCAAACAAACATCCCAAAAGGACATTGCATGGCAGACGGAATTCACTACTTTGTTTTTAGTTTTTCAAACTTGTTGTCTCTCACACATGAGCAAAGAAGGGGTTTGTATGGGGAGTGCTGGTTGGTATTCATGCCTAAAGTAGAGGCGGACGTCACTTTGATGATTTGAATCATTTCATTCAGTTCAGTTGTCACCTGGATTTGCATCCTGACTCCGGTCCAGTGTTTGGTTAGGTATAGATGACATAAATCCAATGGTTCAGGGTAGGAAAGGACTGTGGTTTTGATTAAATTTGAATAAAGTAAACATGTAATGTCTCACGCTTCAAATCACTTTTGACTTTTTAAATATTTAATCAAGACCACACTCCCTTTCCCTAACCTAAAACACATCTAAAAATGCACTTACTGCTGCAAGTAACCAGCATTTAAATGTGATTTAGAGGGTAAGGTTGATTTAAGGGCCCATACCCCCCCCTTTACCACTACATCATCTGCACAAACACTTTCAACTCTCATTATTTCATACTAGCAACTTCTGCAAATAAGCATTCAAGTGTCAAACACGGGAAAGTTCAAAGTCAAGCATTCGACGCGGCTGTGTCAAGGCCGCTGAAAGCACATTTTAATGGAAGCTGTTTCATCATGCACTGTTTAGTCTTCAGGTACGCTGAAGCTAACTCATTTCTTCATTCGTCATGTTCCTGTCCCGGGAAAGGCTGGATTAGATGAGGGAACCAGCTTGAACAGACAAGCAGCACCATTGTTAACTGAAAGTCATTTAGGATCCGCAGTCACCCTGAATTGCATGTCTGCGGAGTCTGGGAGGAAACTGGAGAACGAGGGCGACATGGAGAATATGTGATCTCCACACAGAAAGCACCGTGGCGACAAGCGCTAGTCCTTCTTGATGCGAGGTGACAGTCCAACCACTTAGCCACTCTGATGCCCAAATAGATCTGGGTTACACAGGATGATGTCTTCCCCTTTGTCCTGTGTGGGTTCGTTTATCCTTCTTTTAATATCTGTATAAGGCGGCTGCAGGAATTCTTGCTCTGGTTAATGCCACATCACCTTTCTGTAGCTCAGAAGTTATTGGAAATGTGGATTTTATTCAAACTGATTAGTTCAAATAACTTTGAAACTCTTGACAGAACAACAACAAGATCATTTATTTGTCTGTGCACACAATTACAGTGGAAAAATAAAAGAATATAAGAAATCACTTCTATGCTGTCAAATGACTTATGACAAATGACTTGTACATATATTCTGTGTGGCCTAAGAGAAGATTCAGGCTGGATACATTTAAATATTGGACTGGACCATCATGAAAAGCTGTAAAGCCGATGTCATTAAGCTTAGAAGTAATAATAAGGCAAAAGAAGAAGAGGCAGACGTAACAGACTGCAGGCTGCTGAGGGAGAGAAGAAAGAGCATGTGATAAAAATAAGAGGGGGTAGAAAGAAAGGGGTACTGAAGCAGTAGGCGATCCTGACAAGCAAGAATCCTGCCTGATCACAAGAGTTGTTCTCAGATCATATGCTGAAGTCAGCGCATTTGAAGCAGCAGAAGGCACCATGGGAATAAATTCCTCCAAACAGAGGCAAGACGGAGTTAAAGAGAAAGCGGCAGAAAGCAAGAGATAATAAGATGCAGAGGGAACGGAAAGCGAAGATGTCCGTCTCCTGCTCGTTCTTCAGTCCGCTGCGGGAACAGGACTTGATGAAGCTCAAGGATGAGTGAAGTTGGAGAAAAAACAGAACAGGAAAAGTACATCCAACACTCCTACCAACTAGAACTGCAGTAGTTTTTAGGTCAGTTAGCTGCAGCAAGGAAGTCATAGGGTGGTTTGTTCTTGTCATTAACAAGTTGTTGTAGTTGGTTTGTTGAAAATCCTTGTACTGTATGTTAAGGTATAAGGTATGTTGGTATTCAATACATGCTTTCTTATCGAGTCGTATCTGTTGCTAATATGGACCTATAAACTCTCACAAAGGGGACAAAATCGTCTTTTCTTGTTTTATTAAAGCAAAAGTGCTCCAGCCTGTGATGTGTGGAGACTGTCCCCGTCAGCACTGCCACAAAGACTCTACAACCCACGTCTTCCCTCAGGTCAGCCAAATGGCCAACTTGGCCTGGGGAGAGGCACAATTAAAAGAAACTGCTCTTTTATGTACGGAGTACACCAGACTGCAGGGCGTCCCCAGGGTACGACAAAAATCAGTCAATGGGATATTTGAACAGCGGAATAATGTTCAAATACTGTGAAGTGCTGCAGAAAAGGGGCCCAATTCTATGCTCCTTTAGTAGAAAATGACTTTATTACAGTGTACATGCTAGCATTACTGTACCCAAATGAAGGTAACAGCTGTATTCAATGATTTATATGGTTCACAGGAACCTCGACCCTCTAGTAAGCTCAAATCAGTTGCCTGATTGTGTTGGTAGTTTGTAGGTGGATGTGTGGCTGCTTACAAAATAAGATGAAGTAAGAATATCAAATGGAATATTGAGGCATTATGTTGGAGTCTATTGTGTTAATAATCTTTGCGGTGATGAACTTATAGTGCACATTTGTACTGAATATCTACTTGCAATGCAACATGGTAGCCCACACTCCAAAAGACCAGACTGTATTGTACACATACCAAAGTCATCTGCTTCCTTAATCATGTTTAACTTACTCCAGTTAAGAGCTCAAAGCAATAAAGATAACCTGTTTAAACTGGTTATCGTACATGTTTAGTTCCAGTAAGAATCCATTTAGAGTAGAGTACAGTTTTACTTTGACCCCGTTTACACCTGGTATTCACATGCAATTAACACATTTTAATGCGAGGTTTAAATGTCGGTGGGTGGCTTGTGTCGTGATCGGATCTCAGCTAGGTGTAAATACAGTCTGAACATTCAGGTCAGTCTATTTTAATAAATAAATAAATAAAAACTCTCTGGTTATTCTCAGTTGTCCTACTGAATGTATAAAAGACGGGCCAGGATGCAAGACTCTACACAACAGTGGTTACATAGGTTTTATTTTTGCTTCCCAAACCAGCCTTCCAGCAGTCCAGTTATACCCAAGAAAACTAGGCCGCAAAGAGGAGCGTGCAGGAGGTTTTTCTAGGCACTTTTTGGCAGAGCAAGGAGAAAGTCATTTTTTAGGGTGAAATAAAAAGAGATTGACAAGACCTCATTTTCTATTTAGACAGTACACTGGAAGTCAATGGTGCTGCATCACACCAACAAATACAAAGAAAACACCTGGAAAAACAATATCAAACCAATAATGCATGAAATAAAGTGGCATGCCATTGGATCTTTATAGTTTTTATGGCTTGGGGAAAAAAAGAGCATACAGCAGCATTCCCTTTCGCCTTACCTGCCCAGGTGCCATGTTTATTGTTTGTATGTGGTGGACAGGTCCGCCAGCTCCTCCTTCCTAATTTCCATATTGAGATGCGATGACAACGCAGCCCGAATCGAGATAACAAGTTTATTATCAGATGTAAATGCGAAGTCACGCCAGTGATCAGATCCAGGTAACAAATCCAGATACAGAGTGCACGTTAATACCAGGTTTAAATAACAGGTGATATTAATCAAATGATTACAATGGCAGACATATGTTCAGCACAGCTACCGACGAAGTGTTGAGGAGAGGCTGCGACAGAGACAGGCAGACACGTCAGTCTGGTACTGCTAAACCAGAACCGGGGAATTATCTACCTGTGAGAGGGACACAAACAGGGGCAGAGAGAGAGAGAGAGAGTGAGAGAGAGAGAGAGAGAGAGAGAGAGACCCGACTCAATTGCAGAATGTCAGCAGCATGAAACTCCTGACCAAGATATTTGGCTGGACGTCCAGGGAAAAAGGAATAGCCAAAGTGTTTTAACACCCAGCCATTATAAGTCAAACTGTAGTGAACATCGGTCTCCAACAGTAAATGTCAAGGGCAGAGGCAAAGTCAGAGGGATGAGCCTATATACTGTAAAAGAAGCTATTTGTCACTGTTCTGCATCCCATTACAGAGGCTCCCAAATGTAGCCGCAGCACAGCACCATACGGGAAGAAGGGGGAGGAAAAATATGTTCTATGGCCTCTCACAGCCCTGATAATCTCTACAAAGCTGCCACGCAATACTCTTCCAGCCCTCTTTTGCATTTTGGAAGCATCCTCAAGAGGTAGAGTGGAAAATACTGTTAGGTTTTTGATTTGAATCAATGGTTTGTTCAAACGGCTAACATCATAATGGATTAACTTTGCTCCGCTCTTTTTTTCACTCACCTGCAGGAAATCTTCTAACCGGAAGAATCTGATAAAACCGGCTTATGCAGCAAGATTTTTATAAAAAAAAATACATACTGCAAATAGCAAAAGACACGATCGATAATATATCCCGAACAATATGATCCTCTGTTGCTAAAGTAGCCTTAGATTCAAGCAGTGTTACTTATGCTAGAATGTAGTTCTCTATATTTAGTCCATCTTGATCAATGCTCGATGATAGAGCCATTTTCTGGCTGCAGGCATTAGTGCTGCCATTAAACTTTCTCTGATGCAGCACTTTCCGTGTAAGTGGACAATTTTGCTGACTTTCCTATTGCAGGTCGATGATAAATTGGATTCTAAGTAAACAGTGATGAAGCACCTTAAGCAGTCAGTATTGGCATTCATAAACCCTGCTCTATATGCCGGCAATTCCTAATCATCAGTGACAAATATACTTAGGAGCACCTTTGACAGAGGCATTGTGTGCACCCGAGATGAAACCTCTCCCCCTGGTTGATCAGCCAGCCAACCAACCTGACCTTCCTGCCTCCTGTTGCCATTTTTGGACTATATTTTCACAGTAATCCACTCATCTGACAGTATCTTCAAGCACTTCCATAATAATCTTTAATAAGGACGACCTTTGATGCCACAGACAGCTTCACTGGGCCGTCTGATTTCTCCTCAGCATGTCGACAGGCTACAAATCCTCCTGCTCTTATCTCGGCTCCCTCTGATATCAAGGCTTAGTTTTCTTCGGGCTGTGGCAGCTGTTAGTAATGAACTTGGCATTTTTACTCCAGCACATTGACAGTCCGAGTTAGGATTGATTGTCAAACTGTTAAAAGGGAAATTTCTGTTTTGATTATATGATACTATGTCAGTCAGAGGTTCACCCACATTGTTAACCCTCTTCAAAAGGGGGACCAGAATCTTCTGCAGTGCTGTCATTTCACAAAGACGGTGATTGTGTTCACAAGTGTACAACAACAGATATTGTGGCGATATCCATCGAAATACCAGGCCATTTCCAAGAACTATTTTCTGTTGGGTAGTAAAACTTAACATGTACGAGAGTTATATGTCCCTGAATCTCCCCGTCAGGGCAGTACATGTCAGCCTGTGCCTGCGCCACAGTGCTGAGCAGTGGAAACCGCCTAAGCTGAGCTGAAAGATGGTTGAGCTGCAGGTGTCTAGGTCTGCCAAGCATCAGTGCTCAGCTCACACCGGTCTCATGCTTGCAGCCCTGGTATGTGCCAAAGAGGAAAGCTATCGGAGCACTATTAACATTCTCTGAGATTATAATGTCATTACAAGCTTGTGCCATTGATTATAGTGCTTGGAAACATGCATACACATTTCCAGAAGGTGCACTTTAAGTTAAAATATATGCAGCTAAATTCAGACACAGTGCCAGCGCTGTAGGAAAGACAGACAGGTAATGTATTAATATTCATAGTCATAGTCAACGCTGAGCCAACATAATACCATTGTGTCCAGCAATAGTCTTATGAGCAGGCATTAGTCATGGCTCGTTTAGGACATCATAATCTGCAGGGCATTTCAAATTCTGTGCGTTTGACTTTACTGAAAGTAAGGCAGAAAATGACAAGTAGCTACTGAAGAAAGAAGTGAAAACTTGAGTGAGATTCCACAGGGCAACATGGTGACTGGCACGCAGAGAAAAAAAGAAAAAGTCCTGGCAAGGCATTTCAAGGCCGTTCCTGGTAATCAGCACCCACAGCTGTTTGCTCCAGAAAAGACACCTAGTGGCACTAACAACAAGCCAGCACCATATGTGTGAGCCATTAGCGCTCAATGTTTTAATTACTGTACAAATCAGGAGTGTTTCTATGTTGGGAACGTGAAAATGTACACTCCTGGATCACCTGTACCAGATGGCAGCGTTACATCTAAATTGAGTTGTTTGTGTCTTTTGGGTCAAGGGGAATGGACTTAACAGGCCCTGCACGGTGGTATAACCTTAAGACACCAAAAATAATTGAACTGAAACAATCCCCCAAATAATCTGCTCTCTGCTCTTTGTATGGTGGTTGTAACATTGCATGGTGTCTTCTCTTTTGCTCCCCTCCTGCCAATTGAAGCAATGCCAACCTGCAATTCTCTTCTCTCCTCCAGATCCCCAAACTGACATCAACTGAAACAAGTCCATCCCTCCTGCCTCCGGAGGCAAGCTGCCAAATAGTTCCATTAGCATGCCTCTAGAGGAACTGGGCCAGGCAATAACGTTGCTCATTCTCTGCAAGTCAGATGGGGAAGTGCTACTGCAACAAGGCACCGCTGAGAGTCACTTTAGCAGTGTGATTCAATTGCAAAAAGGTGTGAACAAATGATACATGGCTACACACAGATGAGACCATTGTGAAAGTTCCACTTTTAATACAATCTTGCTAAACTACTTTTGCCCTTTTGACTCTATCCTAAGGAGGAACTCAGAAAAGAAAATCTTTGCAGCTTACTAGTCAGCTGAGAGATGGCAGAGTTCTGTGTTGCAACATACTGATTTGGTCCAAGAATTAAATGACAGCAGCATTCAAGTAGGTTGAGGTAGGATAAATGTGTCCAGGGAGGCTGAAATCGCTTCCACTGCATTGCCTGGTATGTGGAATATACTAGTTTGGAAAGAGCCCACACACACACTTCCACACTTTCTTTTCATGGAACTACACGAGTATGCATTATTATTACTCTCAAGTTCATCTGTGACATTTCCCCTGAGCCTGAAATTAAATTGAGACGATGTAACCTTTTAAAGTTAACAAGCTAAAGTTAAATGAATTGATGAAACCTTAGCTTGTGGTGGATATGTTAGCTAACGTTAGCAAACTATGGGCAGATACGCATTCACCTCTGATAAAACATTTAGCTGATTTCAGTACAGATCTCTGCTTCTGCTATGTTTTAGCATTAGCCCATAATTGTCACTTGTGGCCATGGCCAGCTGTTCAGAAAAAGTTATACAACAGGGTATTTTACTTCACCTAGCAAGACAAGTGACAAGGGGATAAAATACTATTAAAGTCAGCTAACTGACTCAGCAAGGCCAGTTACAAAGCAAAACCTAATGTTTGCTAACATTAGCCACCACATGTACTTTTACTTTTTGGAAACAATTTTGGATTCAGGACTTTTACTTTTAACTGAATATTTCTACACTGTGGTAGTACTTACTTTTACTAAAATATGTTCTTCCACTACTGGCTACTGTACAAAATAGTGCTGTTGCAGCAAAACCCAAGTGTATTGAACTGAACAACTAGTTTTCTTCCCTCCTTCTTATGAATTCAACTATCCATTATTACAAAGAGAAATGTGTTATTTCTTTTTCCAAAAATATACTTTATACTAGTATAATTTTTTTCTGCAAATTAGTATTTATTAAATGTGCTAAAGTGAAACAGAATATTTTAATAAATCATTGCTTTGAGTGACCATCTAGGTAATGTGGACAGCTATCTTTAGTCCAAACGGAAGTGATGAGGTTAGCCAGCAGTGATAATGTCAACCAGAAAGATGGGACCTGATAAACCTGATCTCAGCAGCAGTGAGAGAGTCTCCAACCACAGTATGTTCCCTGTTTTTATTTTGATTCACCTCACTCCATACTGACTGTGACTTTTTAATGAAAAAAGAAAGGAAAATATAATTACAGGTTTCAGCTTTGCACAACAATGTCACACATTCTTCTCCTATATTTGTGACTCTGCTCAGAAACTTACCTCTTAGCCAGGCTTCGGTGTTCAAGGGTAATTCTGGTATTTTCCATGATAAATGTGTGCACTGCTGTGCCGTAGCACGCTCCAACTGCTAAACTCAAAAAGTGATTGAAGCACATGCTTTCAACACACGGTAGTAACACCCACACTGCATGCGGATTTATTCACAAAGGAATTTGTGAGCATTGATGATTAGTCTGGAGAACTGCACAACACTGAAACAACTCAGTGACTCGATCCCCTGTACGTGGAGGAGACGCTTCTGGCTGCTGTGAATTTCTTTTTAATGCTGCAGAACACACACTGCACCCACACAACTTTAAATATCTGTGGTGAAACAATTATTACAGCATTTTGAATATAATAGTGCATTTGATTCTTATTCTGTTAGTACTCATACACTTTCCTGTTTACTATACGGTTTTACTATATTCATGTCATGGAGTCAAATCTTCCTCTCCCATCTCCACTCTGACGCAGCCCCCGGTCGAGCTTGGCCGTGACTTGGTTGTCCCCATGCTTTACTGTAAGATTGTGCTGAAACAATTAGCTGATTAGAAACTTGTTGTGGAACTGTTTGATTGACCGAGAAATCATTTTTCAAGCAAAAATGCCAAACTTGAGCTCGTTCCAGCTTTTCAACCTTTAAGGTTTGCTACATTTATGTGTCTTATATCGAAGAAAATGTAATATTTAGTGTTGTTGGTCAGAATTGCGATGGACATGTTTTACTATTTTCTGACCTTTTATAAACCAAACCAATGAATCACTAAATCAACAAAATAATCAGCAGATTTACTCATAGTAAAATATTCAATAGTTGCAGCATATGAAGTGGGGAAAAGTGGATTTTACTACAGTAGTACTTTGTTTGTGTTGATAAATTGTCATAACTACTAACTTTTTTACAGCCTTTTTACAGAGTATCGCTTCAATCAAGGGCACAGAGAGTGTCTGCTTCACACTGAGTTAATACCTTTTAAATATACTGATAAGATAGATAGATAGATAGATAGATAGATAGATAGATAGATAGATAGATAGATAGATAGATAGATAGATGGATAGATGGATAGAGAGATAGAGAGATAGAGAGATAGATTTGAACATGTAATGGTGTTGACAGTGAAGTCTGATTTAGTCTCTTCCCTAAGGCAAGCCTCAGAGGGCAGAACTGCACATTAGCAGCTCTCTCATCGCCACACCTGCATTTTCACCAGTGGCAAACTGTGTCTGCTGGTGCATGCCTTTAAGCCATTTTTGCATAGATTTAAATGAGAAAGTACTTTTGTGTGTGTGTGTGTGTGTGTGTGTGTGTGTGTGTGTGAGGAAAATAGCAACGCAGTGGGTGGAGGTAGGTGATGAGGTGACGGGAGAGTCCTTTTGTTGCCTGCTGAGAATCTCATCAAATACAAGAGAAAAACACATTAGGGTGTATGCATCATCGCTGCTGTTATGTCGGTAAGTGGTAACATGGACGTACAGCATGAGTACAAATCAAAAACCGCTCGCTTTTCATGTACCGCAAGCTGCATGTCAACTAGGTAAAAAATAACGTTGCTGTTTAGATTTATTTGGAGCTTTTTTCTTGCACAAAATATGTTGTGTAAGGCTCTTGATTTGCAAGGACATAATGTATTGTGTGAGTTTGTTTTGAAAGCGGACACATGTCTTTCAGTGATGCACAAATCCCACCATCTGACTCCAGATAAAGAACAGGTAGGAGAGAGATGTATATAATATTAGCCTGAGAAGACACTCGACTCCCTGATGACAGAGGGACGGATGAACCTCTCTTCAGTCCTTGACACCTTATTTAAATGTCGAAGAGGAACATCTCTGAACATTAGTTTTAAACTGTTCCTTTGCTATGCTCTATTGCCACACCAGCCTGTCACTCAACATTCACAGTGCGAGACAAAAGAGTCTATTTCAATACCCAGTTGACTGTAATACAAGCGTACAGCTTTGTAGAGAGTGAGTTTAAAAAGATGTAATTTATTGTGACTCTGACATCAGAACTGATTTTCTTTCTTTCTTTCTTTCTTTTGAACAGGTTTTATAACCAAAGAAAGAAAATCATAGACGTTGGGTGTGATCTTTCCCATTTGCAAGGAGAACCCTTGTTAACGGCTGGCAGACGAAACACCAGGCCACCAGGCTTCTCAACTCACGAACCTCATTCACTCCATTTCTGCTTAACTGCCCATGACTGACACCTAGTTTTATATTTCTATTTATATAGTGTTATACTCCATGGTTTATGTATTTCTTTGTCTTATTTTATACTCTTTAACCAGTGCTGACCAGCGCTCTTATTGCTGAGCTGACCTGTTTTCCTTGTCCAACACATTTCCTTGTATTGTTGACTTTGTGTTAACCTACATATAAAACCTGAGCCATCAATCAAACAAACCCAGAAGACTGAGTAGACTCTTCAGCTGTGTCCCAACTTATTTAACTTTGTATATGTAGAATACGTGATTATGTGGTGCATTCAAGTTACAAAATGACAACTTTAAATATATTAAAAACTGCCAGTGTTTGGGAGTGTGGTGTTGTGTTTCCACAATGCAACACACGCTACAACTGCACACAGCAGCAAAACAGTGGGAGGAAAACGATTAACACCGAGAGCAGCGCAGAAACAATCAAATAAAAAAGATCATTCTATCCTTGAATGACATCCATTGACCTGAATCAATAGTATTGATTTATTTTACAACCTTAGTTGCCATTGTGCTGCAATTGTGCAAAACATGAAGTGTTAATGAGACAGTAGCAACTACAATGTTTGTGTTGAACAAAACAACACATATTCTCTTCTTTTACCACTGACAGTTCAACCCTGTGTATAAGTAAAACCCTGAATTGATGTTTAGCATATTCCAGTCACTTCGGGCGGCTTCTCTTCTTTAATCAAGGCCAAGACAGTAAAACACATGTAAATCCACTCTCTTTGGATTCACACCAGACTACCCTGTTACACACACAACTGTCTAAACTAAAATCACCCCGAGGCACGCGAGAATGAACGAATAACTTAATACATCAACAATAAGTCATAGTACTTTTTGACAGTGCTGTTCAGTAGCTGATAATGAAATAATAACGAATGAAGTGATAATAATAAAACACTAAATAATCTGCTGGACATATTCTAACTAAAATATGTGATTACTACAATGCATTATACAGTTTAGTTACACAGCAAGTTAAAGAAAGGGTAATGTCTTGAGTATTATTATTATATATTATATATATTATATTTTTCTATGACTGGAGGGAAAAGCTAAATAAGGAACATTAAGGTTAATGGGGAAAAAAACACAATTTATGTACTATTTATTAATTTAACAGTGTGAAATTCAGCTAATTTGCTAAACAGTGTGGTTTGATTGCATTTTGATTGATAATATAAGCCACGCAACTTTTATTAGATTTTAATTAAAATATTGATACTTTTTTAGTACCGATTGGTGTAAGGAAATAAATGACATCAGGATTTTCCAACACAGCCCCCACACACTCTTAACCAGTGAGAAGACCACAGACAGAAATATCTGTGAAACAACCAGAACTGTTTGGCTGAAAATGTCGAGGTAATTGAAAGAAGATGACTAAGCAAATGGGTTTTCGGGTCCTTTAAGGCAAACCAAGAGGTACAAACTGCAACGTAAAACCAGAAAGTTAAATATTGCATTGCTGACTACGTACAAACACATTCGGGAGTGAACTACTGGGCTGTGCGGTGCTGGCACTGATCATCTTTGAAGTGAGGTTTGAGCCGCATTGTCACAGCCCTTCACTGGCACCTCCACTTCTTTCCAGAGAGAAAGATTCTCACAAAAATAAACTCAGTCCACAGTGACTCTTGCACTGAAACAGGTGAGTGTAGGTTTGGTGCTGCATTTTCTGCACTGCATCACAAGTAATTAAGTTACAGTGCGCCTAATATAGTTATTGGAAAAACATTTCATATAGTCTAAAATGGGATTATCTCAGACAGCACAGGGCGAATAACTTTTACATTCTACAAGTCATCCACATTATTGCCCCATTTTCACTTTGCAGAGGTTACATAAGGGCATGGATCCACTTGGCTGTCCTGCGTTTCCCTTCAGCCCATGTCATGAGTCTCTGAGTGACTGAATTACCCCTCGACTTGTGAATAATGCAGCCAGGATGTCAGTAACATAGGGTTGAGAGGGGTTTCTGCTGAGAACAGCAGGTGCCTTTCATCATCATGACACAAGAAACAAGTGAGACACAGCGGGGTGTTTGCTCAGCACAAAGACAAATAAAGCACATGAGCATGCATGCACGCATGTTGTGAGTGTGTGTGCATGTGTGTTTCTGGATGTGTGTGTTTGAGAGCGAGAGGAAGAGAACCACATCCTTGGGGAAATTACCGCCACAATGTGGTATTGAGTATTTTTGAGTGCCCCGCCCAGCAGTGGAATTGAAGGGCAAATTGTTTTGGCAGCGTGGAAATGAGTAAAGAAACTTGTAAACCAAGACTATTGTGTTTTCACGCCCAGGAATAAGCAGAAGCTATACCCCACTGACAATCAGCAGAAAAAACGACTCTTTATCTGACAAATGTTACGAGCATTTCAAAAGACAGCATCATCCCGGGTCCCTTCAAAACAGATTGTTTTCGAATGCAGTGCTAATGGAGCGGCGCATTAAACAACTGTTAGCTCACATCGCACGTGCAGTTTGTGTGCATTCTCTCTCATCTCTTGCTATTGTAGACCGTGGCACATCTTGCACTGATGAACTTGGCTACCGCAGGGGCACGAGATGTGAAACACATGGCGCTGAAAAGCCCTGGCATTCCCCTTTAAGGATCCAGTTTAACTTTTAATCACCCTTGAAATTCCCTTTGATATGTGTTACCGAGAGGAGAGGGAGAGAGGAGATGAGACAACGCAGGCTTTCAACAGCCCGTACTGTATGATGATGCCTGCTGTAGATAGCTCTTCTTTCTAATTACCTAAACTTCAGCTGCGATTTCCTTTGAAGACGGCTGCCTCACGGGCATGATCAGACTGTGACCGTAGGCTAAATCACTCCAACATTCACTTCATGTGCTCAGGGGTGTTGGGTGAAAAAGCTGCAGGAGATTTCAGCGGTGATTTGTCATTTCTATGGTAATTCAAAGCCGAAGTTTTGGGATTGAGCTCTTTGAAGCCGGATTTGAGAGGGTTCACATCATCCTAGGCAGCACAACTCATGTAATCAAAAAGCGTTCCAGAAACACTGATTGTAATTCAGATAAAGAGTTTTGCTGTTGCAGTTGTTCATCTTTATAGATCCATTTATACAGCCGTAGATTTAGCAGTATAATTTTCAGCCCAGTATCCCCAGAATAATGTCCACATTGTAGCGAGGCACAAAGTGAGGGAGTTTAGATGGAAGGGATGAATGGGTTTGTTGAGTTCACAGCCAAAATATTTCCCTTTGGTTTATTTGACACAATCACATAAGTTGCTAATTAAAATTATATCTCATTTTAAATAAAGTAACAATAATTCAAACACACCCGAATGTGAGCTTTCGGTGTTGAAAAGTGAAATTAAGATGACTGCACGATCCCAATATCACTGGACATATTGGCTTTAGCCTTTTTCATCATTACTGTTCATCAGTGTTTAGTGTCCCCCTGAAACGTCGGTTTGTTGTAACAACGTGCAGAGTTTCTGTATTCGCAGGGCATGTCCCTTTAATTGAGAGGGAGAGATTTGAATATTTCTGTTTTATTTTAGCTCTAATATTTTCCATCTTACTTTCAAAGAAAAAAAAAGAAAATGACATTCAGCCATAGTTAATTTGGCCAACTGCTTCTTTACCTCCTGTGAAAAAGGCAAATTATTATCAACCCACAGTGTTACAGCAGTTTTCCAACCGACAATTCATTTGCTTGTGTTTGCGTTGTAATCTTTGCCCCCCTTTAATTAACACTTTGCAACACAAGAACATTTTCATTCAACTCAAATACATTATAAAGCTTCCTAATTGAAGCCAGTGTATATGAACTATGCTGACAAGCTCACGGTGCTAAATAAATATATTAACTAGAAATCATGTTCATCCCACGTGTACATAGACTCATCAATTACTCTTCCCTTATATTCTTGTATCAAACATAGGTAGAAGTCTAATTTTATACTATCAAATATTGAGCAGATGCTGTTCAGTAACTTATTGAATTAGAAGCCAATATTTGTCACCTTGGTGACAGCGAGGAAGTTAAGTCAGCCCCGCCTCCGTCATCTCAGCTACTTCATATCAGGTCCCTTTTCTGTCCCCTTATGGAGTTTATGCTATGTCTATATTAATCTTCAGCAAATCAAATCAATGACTCTGCCCTCATATTAGCTCCTCCGCCTGTTACCATGGAAACCTAAAGGCCAGTGAATATGTTAGGAGGAGGGGAAAGGATTGGCTGCTTAAAGCAAAGGGGAAGAACAGGTAGGGAAGACAGGTTAGCGCTGCTCGTACATCACATGTGCTGTCATCTTGAGAGTGTCACATTAGGGAACGGGAGGGCGAGAAAATCCACTCAGGAGAGTAAAATGTCACTGATGTTCCACTGTGTCATCAAATGACTGTCTCTGCTCCTGTACTCTGCTCCTCTACTACACTGTTTCTTTTTTAATTTTAATGTTTCAATGTCAAACACCATCTTTGTCATGTCCCACTTACTATAACCCTTACTGACACACTTTCCTTTTTTCTTAGAATGTATTTTTAAGAGCTCAGAATACTGTGTGATATTTGCATAACATTTCTGCGGGATATTACGGGAAAGAGAGTAAAGATGAGGGAGACAAAATAATCCTGCAGGACATACAGTATACAAACTACACTAATACGATCAATGTAACAAAACCTCATTGATGTCTCCCATTCTATTGGGAAGTGAATAATTTACGGCATTTATAATTCAGTTGTTAGTTTGGTTTCAGGAGTTTCAAGGTCTGATATTTAAACCTGCACTAATTGACTTTTTTGGAAACTTATATATTATTATTAGCTCATAAGGCAAACACTCATTTTGAGCTGTGTTTCTGTCCACCTGTTTCTAGTCTCTACTAATCTTTGAGGGAAATATCTGTCTCTTTAGCTGCTAAATGTTCCACTATGTTCACATTTGGTGCTGGGCAGGTAGCTAACAGTGGGTTTATCAGAGCTTTTTCAAAGAAAAACCACTCCGATGAGAGCGGGGAGAGTGAACCAAAACTGTAGAATTGCGTGGCGTAAAATGGGAACAATGAGCTGCGAGACGCTAAAACTCTGTAGCGCTGAGGGAAGCTGCAGAGCTGTGTGATAACTTTCTGTGGGTTTGTCTGTGAGTAGTTTGTAGTACTGCAGCGAGGAACAGTGAGAGTTCAGATGAGCACAGTGATCTCTGACGAGGTCATTCATGTAATCGGACCGTGAAGTGTTTTACAAACTAGACACGCCTTTAAATCAGCTCTGTAGTGTAAAATCTGTCAGTCAAGGGATTTTACTTTAGGGGTGACGTGTGTGTACACCTGCTTCAAAGTAAACTACTGTTCACTATTACAAATAACCTCCAGACTGCCACAAATGTGTTTAGACAATTAGAGATAGGTTGTATTTGTGGGGTTGTAGGTTAAAGGTACACTTTCTGATCCTGAGTCTCCAGTTGTGCTCCCAGCTTACTGTGTGTGTGTGTGTGTGTGTGTGTGTGTGTGTTTTCCGATTAGTAAATAATACACACAGTGAATTATTCATCTTTTGTTGGCAAAAACTGGAAAACGCCTGAGGCCCTTTTGCAGTCAATGGCTCCCACAAAAGTATACAATTAAAATGAAAAACATTTTCATCAAACTGAAAATAATTGTACTTAATGAAGCGCCTTTGCCGACACGTATGCACACACTGTTTTGTTAGAATAAAAGCTATTTTAATCGTGAAGTTGTAGCCACACACAAAAACACATAAACTGAGAGGCTAAAGCAGTTGTTTTTTAAATAAATATTGCCTGTTGCCTTGAAGCAGATTGTCCTTGCTATTGCATCATTTGTGCCTTGGAGAAACAAAAAGAAGACAAAACTGTGCAGAAAAACACAGAAAGAAAGTACAAGCTTAGTTGACGGATCATTTGCTGCCCGTGATTTTACGGCTGTCTCCAAACTCCAGTAACACAAACAGTAGGTTTGTCTCCACCAACAGCAACAATAATATGTTATTGCGTGGATTCAGATATTCCCTCAGTCTGTTAAGAAGCTCCAGTGTTTTAGACCGTGAAAAACTTTTCCTGTGACACACCTGACCTTTGTTGTGGCTTCTTTGCTTACAAAATTAAAATGGGGGATAGTTTAGGATTCAGGGCTGTGATCTTGTCTTTATCTACGGTGTAAATCTTGGTAGATTGCTAGGTAGCTTCCTCACTTATGAAGTTTCTGAGTGGGTGGCCGACGATGCAGTATGTTGTGATGAAAGTTGGTCTCATCAAACAGCATGTCGAGCGCATCGACTGATGATGA
The DNA here is from genome assembly GCA_036023655.1 of Nannoperca australis. Taxonomy (NCBI): domain Eukaryota; kingdom Metazoa; phylum Chordata; class Actinopteri; order Centrarchiformes; family Percichthyidae; genus Nannoperca; species Nannoperca australis. Next base: position 25,881 of record JAVQJD010104827.1, read on the forward strand.
TGTAAGTCTACTGTAACATTTCTTAAAAGAGTCAACAGATGAAAAAATGGAACACAGACTGCAAAAAATACAACCAGATCATGTTTTGGACTGCGTCTGTAGAATAATCCAAGCTGCTGTGTGCACACAGTCTCTGTCAGCCTGTCAGCCAACCGTGGTAAATATCCATCCATCATCATGTACTGGACTTGTGGTATAAAATAGATTCACTCAGTTCTTTTGACATGCGAGAGGGAAAAGTCGAAGATTATCTTTGGTTCGACAACCTTTTGGCAACAAGTAGCAATAGAATTAATCCCATCATTTTACCTGAATATCATTCGTATCTCTTGAATTATCCATTAGAATTGTTAATGGATTACATGGTCCGTCTCACTGGGAAATCCTTTGTCAAGGTTTCCTGAGAGGAGATTGTCCCTGATGGCAAAGCCTCCGATTCAAGAGTAAAAAATATAGATTGTGTCCTGGTCATGGAAGAATGGACCAGACTTTAAGAGATAAGGGCCATGGGAGTTTGTTAAGTCCGTCTATAGTATAAGTGCTGTGCCGATTGGGAAAAGGGCTAACACAGTATTAGCATGTTCTCTGTGGGAATTCTGGGTTCTAGATCCACGTCTGCAAGCATTTTAAAGGTCATGAACTCGGGAGTAAGAGTGATCTTCAAATGCTTGGTATAGATTCAGAGTATCTCTTAATTCTATCATTTCAGTTCAATTTGCTACTTCACATGCATCAAATATATTTTAAAGAAATAGCTTGATGTTTTGGGTAATGTGCTTAACCTTCTCATGTCTGTACGCTAAATATACAGCAAGAGCCAGGAGGCGCTTAGCTTATCTTAGAAGAAGGGGAAACAGCTAGCTTGGCTTTGTCCAAAGGTCATTAACAACTTCACTTATTTAATCCATACAAACAAATGTAATGTTAAAACAACAAACTGTGATTTTACAGTAACTTCCTGTTTCTTTTGTTTGGTAGCTGGACCTTTGGACTAGCCGTTTCCACTCTTTATGCTAAGCTAAGCTAACTTGCTGTAGCTTCATATTTACTTTACAGAGTGGCATCAACCTTCTCATCTTGCTCTTGACAAAAAAGCGAGTAAGAACATTTCCTAAAATGTTGAACTATTCCTTTTTAGACAATAATGTTAAGTTAGCTGTTGTACTAAAAATGGACCATAACACTGGGTGCAGTGGCTGTAGTCAGATTTTGGCTACAAGGTTTGTCTAGAAAGTAAAAGAATAATACCGGTAATACAAGAGGCCAAAACTGGTGTATCAATATGGCAGCTTGACTCACTCATAAACGTGTGAGGAGTTCAATGACCCAGGAGGACTTTCGAATCAAAATGCTGCTCTTCTGCATCAGGATTCCCCCGAGGCATCTTGGCTGACTGCGAGGAAACCCCAGGGCAGAGGACACATCTCTCAGCTGGCCTGGAAACACCTCTGGAAATATAACAAGAAAATGACAGGCAGCATGCCTTGTTTTCCCTTTTGCACTGCAATCCTGGAAACAAGAAAATGATTGGATTAATGGAGGATTAAATTAAAGATCACACACCCAAAAATTAAAGATATTAGTGCACTTTTGTCAATATTACTAAAATAAATTACTCAACCCTGTCATAAAATAGAGGGGATATGGGGATCCATAAATAGTATATGTTTCTCTTGGCAGTCATTTGTGTGGATTCATCAGTTCTGCAGGTACTGCAGGTATTAACCCTGTGATTGAATACCTACTTAGGTGTCATGTGGTATAATCTGTTTCCTGCATTTTAAACAAATAGCAGCCCAGTAAGATGAGGCCAGACTTTTACAGAGTTTCCACACCACGAAGCAGAGGCATATATTATTTTAAGGCTTCAAGAGGATTCATAGTTTCGATGAGACACTTTAAGGCAAAGGTTTATGCAACAATGTTGAATAAAGGAAAAACGAGAGCTGGGATTTCACCTGTCTGTACATTAAAAAGAAGTCAAGGGGAGTCTGACAGTAATGAGTCTGGCTCGGAGAAGGAGATGATACCGCTCACTACGTCCACTGAAGGTTACAGTCTGGAAGTGTACATCTAAAAGTGTCTCTGTGGAGCAAAAATCTAAGCTTTGAGACCAAAGCGGAGCCCCTCCACGTGCCACCTGTCACCGAGCTTCTGTGCTCATATTATTTAGCTAAAGGTGTCTTTTTTTCTCAGCCCATTGAGTGAGCAGGTAACAGCGAGGATGACTGCAAAAAGCTTACTTCTTATATCCTGCTGTGAACAAGCATTTGAAGCAACTTGTGGTTCTAAATTCAAACGAAGCCTCGGTGCAATTAAATCTGAAGGCTTTCTATAATATATGTAGCTTATAGGTTACATATTAGATGAACAAACTCATGTTGCCTCAGTGCTGTCAAAATAAACCAATTAAATGTGTAGACTGAGAAATGCACGTGTTACAGTAGGCACACACTCAATCAAACAGGTGAAAGTGTTTCTGTGAAATTACCAATGATAAGGTGTGATAAATTGCTAGTACCTGACAAAGGAGGGTTTATCTATTATTATTAGAAATTAAGCAAATTCAATTATAAACTCCAGGAGGATTAATTATCATATCATTAGACAGTGCCTCTATCTACTGCATAATATTCTTGGCCTGCCGACTAATTCTAGGAGAATGAAGACTTTAATACCATAATGTGTTTAGGTGCAGTATTACACAAGCATTAGATAATGATTTGTAGATTATCTACAGTAGTCTGTTTACTGTATATGTGGGTTTACGCAGCCATAAACAGAATAAACAAACCACACTGTTAGTTGGGGAATATGGCCCAAATTGCACCAGAATCATCTTGGAGTCCAAAAGGTTTCTCTGTCCACTGGGAAGGCCGATGCTTTCTCATAACATACTGTATCGTAAAGGATGAAGCTGGCGACATAATCAACAAATCCCATGAGTCTGTTGCTCGGTATTTTCCGACTTCCTAAGCCCATTGGTATCCCACTAAAGGTGTAATTATTAATGGTTCCCAGACAATGAATTCGAATGACTTTAGTGATTCACTGACTTTTCCTGTAGCGCCACCATGAGGTTGACTTTTGTGGTTTTGAGTGAAATATGTAAACAAATATAGGATCATTTTGTTTTTGTTTAATTTGACCAGAACTTTGACCAAATAACTACAAAATGTACAACATTCCTATCTTTGTGTTTTGTTCTAACTAGCTAATGGTATCACACCAACAGGCTACACTAAGATGGTTAACATGGTAAACATTGCATGTTAGCATGCTGATGTACACCAACGAGCCACTGGCATGGCTGTAGACTCTTGTTGTAAAACAATGGAGGTCTATGGCACAGTGGAATATACTGTATCAACCTCTGGCTACACAGACAACACTTGACAGTAGGAGGAATTCATTGTCGTCTTTTCATGGATTTATTGACAATTAGAAAATATTTGTGCTGTTTGTTCATAAAGGATTTCACTGACGGCATTTGAAAAAAATCTGATACTATATATGGAGGGATGGATTACTAAAAGGACTTTCCGTGACGTTGAATGATGCAGATCAACTTTGATCATCAGATTTTGATATAAATGGGCTAAATTGGCATGCCAAAAGTCTGTGTAATCTTTTAAAGTAATATGCTGTGCAATAATGTGAAATATTCAGTATACTATACAAAACATCAAGTAACGTTCAAGTCGAGTTAAATGTCTCAAGAGATACATAGCCACTGGTTTTATAGGTCAGCAGCAGATATAAATATAAGTCAGTGAAGGGCTTCAAGAGATTTATGTTCTGGCCTGTCATCATATGATTGGCTGTCATGTTCTATACTCTTACCTGGCTGTTCCCTGAAGGGACGAGCGGTCCCCACAGAAGAACACGTCCTTCTATTTATGTCTGAGTAACTGCAAATGTTAGGAGACTATAAAGCACTAATACAGACTTACGGTCCCCTGTCTGTGGAGCTTGTTGATGATTTAATATCTCATTCCCTTTCATTTATCCAAAAAGATGACATTTTCAAGATATCTAACACATCAGTTCAGATTTAAAAAAAACAACCTTGTACTGCTGATATATGAATATGAAGTTTGAAAACCCCAATTAATTTCAGCTTTCATCAGGGAGAAGATAATAAAAAGCTCTTTCTTTTCCTGTTTGTTTGTAATTTGTTTATTTGTTCTTGTAATCAAAGCAGCTTTTGCCGCTCACGATTCCCGGCTGTGTTTTGTTTAGTTTATATATCTGTTCATTTGTAGCTCAGGCACCAACATTAGAGATGTGATTACAACTAGAACCATGCAATCATGGTAGTGTAAGATAAGTATTAAGTATATATCAAATGTTGACCTCTGTTGTATGTTTTTGTGTATGCATATGCTGTTTTAAAAACTCAAATGTAGTACAACTTCCTCAGTTAATTTACTTTATTACTTAATTAGGCAATATTTATAGTCTATATTGTATATTATAGAATCTTAGTCTGATCGTTTGAAATGTGTTTTGATCAATAAAGTCCAAGTCATTTACTTTACCTCATGAAAATTGATTTGAATTCTCTTAGCATCGTGTTTGTCTATTCCAAACTCCCTACACCGTTACAGACTCCTCATTGAGTCATGAGGTCAAGAAAACTGGTCAGTAAGGTACATCATCTTCCCCTTCTAGGCCCAGACTGCTGCTGTTTCCTTATTGTATAAGAGAGCTAATAGCAGTCTCTTTGCATACCAGGTGTAGAATCCCTGATTATATGGCCAGAATGAACACCAGGCTAGCTTGGGGGTGCCAATCACTGAACACCACTGCTTAAAGGTGGGATGAAAGCATCCACCACTGCACAGTTTCCCCCAGGTCTCTATTGATGGTGGATAACTGGAACTTTTCCAAGAAACTATGTTCTGTAGTCTAGTGTGTAGTGTAGTAAGAAACATCATTACTGAGCTGCACAAGTTCCAGTGAAGGCTGTGATGGATTTCTTTAGGATCTTTGAAAGCAACACACAATGGTGTTATGAAACTGCTACTGAATGGCAAGTGTCGTTGAAGAATTGAATATTCAGGCCTTTTACGTGGAAAAAAAGCTGAAGATCCTTGGACACTAAGGTTAAGAGTTAAGTCTGAATGGTTACAGGGTTATATAACTGTATTCTATTGTGAACCTTTGTGAACTTCCTCCATACTGCTACACTTATCTTCCATGACGACTGCAACAGTCAGTGCAGACTAATCTTCTTTCCCATGTTAGAGACAGAAATGTAGACATATTGTATTTCTAAAATCTTCCAATGTAGTATATTTGTTCAAAGATTGCTTGCACTTGACAGCTGAAAAATAATCCCATTTTACAGCAGTAGCATGCAAGATAAAAAATTAGAGGTTCAGTGGTTTCTTCATACATCTCTAACTACAAAACGTGCATGAACATATGTGCCCACTTCTGATTTTGTTTACACAGAAGTATTTGGTTTAGGATTAGCAGTAGGATATTTAAACACAATAAATGCAAATATATTACAAATACAAGCACAAAACATATGGTAAGAAGCTTAGCCAGGCCAGAAACATGAAGACAAATGGCAGGTCGCTATTGTTTCTGTATACAGCTATGCTAATGGCTCAGACCACAGCAGTGCAAATTGCTAACATAAGCAATCCCAATAGCAAGGCTAACATGCTGATGTATAACATTTATCTTGTTTACCATTATAGTTTAGCATGTTGCAAGTAGATGGACTTAGGAACATAAACATCTGATCTGATGATGGCGCTAGATGTAAAGTCAGGGGATCACCAAAGTTATTTCAGTTCCTCCTAAGGGGAACAGAATGGTGGCACAAGAGGAAAGGGGATCAAAAACTTTACCAGGGTGCATCATCTGAGAACAATGGACATGTGTACAAATATTGTGCCAATCCATCTTGTAGATGTGGAGATATATGAATGGATAACTGAAAACGTTGAACTGCTGGTGATAGAGGACGGGTCAGGGGATCACCAGTCATTAGATTTCATCCAATTGGGACCATGAATGTCTATAAACATGTTATGGCAAACCTAAGGAGTGGACCAACTCAGTGAGCTTCAGATCAACACTGCAATCCCTTAAGGCATGCTGTTAGCATGCCAAGAAAGTAGATATCTTCTTTCTAAATAAATCACTTGACAGTTGGCCAGTGTTTATGTTGTCTTAAACTGTTGCAGTCATTTTCTTATTCATTCAGTCTTTGTCACTTGATCCCCTTATTTGTCTGGAGGTTTGTTAGACACCATTTACTTTGTGTAACACACTGATCACTACTTTTAAAAACAGTTACACTTCTCATTCACCTCTTGTCCTTGTTAGACTTTTTATTCCCACTTTTATTAAAGACCGCCTTAACATTCGGACCGCCGAACCCACACAACCAAACTTCATAAATCATCTCACTTACATCAAATCTACCACTCTTAACCATCACTAACATCACAGGCAAGGTGCACCATATTATGTAGTTCTGTGATGTCAGTTTAGTAATCTCTAAAATAAATCTTCACAAAACTAAATCTTATTTTACATTAGTACCAAATGTAATTAAAATGAATAATTTCTTCATGGTTATCAGTGGGTGATGCTATTCAACCTAATGAGAGACAAGCTTGGGCCAGGACTTGACTTTGATTTCTCTCTCCGGTATGATTTTGATGGGCAGCTCTGCTGTCTCATGGATATTCGGAAGCTGCCGCAAAAGGCTGTCTTGAAAGTCATTCGATCGGAAAGTGATGCCAGCTCAATTGGAAGTGCAGACACTGAGACACTCCCTCATTTGCCCCCGACTGACTGCCCTCGGGGCCTGTCTGGCTTTCCCAGAGCAAACTTTTTTATATGAAGTGGCGTGGAAACGTAGTTAGGTAAACTGTTTTTTTCTAACCCTCCTTTTTCTCTAAGATCCTTGAGAAAGCAGTTGCCAATCAGTTGTGTGACAACAATAAGCTATTTGAAGAATTCCAGTCAGGATTCAGACTGCATCATAGCACAGAGACAGCGCTGGTGAAAATTACAAATTACCTTCTAATTGCATCAGACAATGGACTTTGACCATTGACCATCACATTCTATTACAGAGACTAACAACGAATCCTCTATGCATGCCAAAGTTAGTCAAGGAGTTCCACAAGGTTCTGTGCTTGGGCCAATTCACTTTAGGCCTAGACTGCCGGGAGACTTCTTGGGATGCACTGAGCTCCTCTCCCTCTCCATCTGTAAGCACTCATATCCCATTAATGATTGATTGTTACTAATTCAACTTCTTCCTGTAGATGTTAGCTTTACCCTTCTTTACCCTTTATCCTTCTGTTTCTTTCTGCAGATATTTCTGCCTGTAGAGTCTGGATCTAAGGTTGCACCTGCTGCCCCCGCTGTTGTTATTATTGTTATTGCTCTCATAATTGTATTGCTATTATTATATTGCTATTAGTATTCTTTTTATTAATATCAACTTAAATACTATTACTATAACTACAACAATTACTGTACTACTCCCTGTCCCTTTCAACCCAACCGGTCGAGGCAGATTTCTGATTCTGATCGGGGTTTCTACCTGTTAAAAGGGAGATTTTCCTTGCCACTGTCACCCAGTGCTTGTTCAGGGTGGAACTCTTGGGTCTTTCTAAATATAAGAGTTGGTCTTGACCTGCTCTATATGAAAAAGTGCCCTGAGATAACTTATGGCACTATATAAATGAATTTGAATTGAATTGAAAGGTAAACCAGGATTTTGCATCTACATTCTGCCTGGTGATATGGTCGACATACTACAACATGTCATGAATGATATAAATCTGTCACACCTCCCCCATCCAATCTGCCTCCTCTTTCTTGTCTCTCTGAACAGTAAATGGTCAGATGGAGGCAAAAAACAACCAAACAGTGGGGAACAGCAGTTGAGATCTGATATTGTGCAGGTGTCATTTAATGCTGGCAGTGAGCCACATGGCAACAACATCAAATTTGTGTGCAGCTCCCTAAACATTAGCAGCACTAAACTAAGTAATCTTAGATGACAGCTAAAATTCGAACTGCACCTGGGAAGAAAACTTACCTGAGATTACAAAGCCGGTGGAAGTGACCTTTGCCAGGAGAATCTAAATTGGTAATTGGATAATGTCAACAATCATATTATATAAAACCTAATTTTCCCAGTTTAAATCTATCCTTACTTTTCTTTAAGTTGTTTGATTCAGTGTTCTCACTGCAACTAATGTGTTTATACAGCCAGAAGGCAGCAAGCGAAGGCAGATGGTTGAGGTGTTATTTGACATTTTAACTGATTGATTTTTGATCTCCATTTTATTCAAAGTTAAATAAATACATACTTTCTATTTGAGTGCCTTGCCATATGGCAACTCCAACAACTTGTTTTCAATTAAACATTGACATTATCTTCAAAGTAAAACCACTTTGTATGTGAAGGCTTGCTTCATTGCTACAGAATCTCTATATTTTATGTTTTGTGTAATTTAGGTTGTTATATTATTAGGTCAACACATACTGTGTTCCCCAAATTGAATTACACAAGGATGATCTGAAAACCTACAAAACATGGGAGGTTTCTTTTCTTCATTTAACACATACTTTCCAGTAACAAAAAGCTTATTGGCCTTTATATGCCATGATAAGACATATACACAATATGACCTCTATAATGGCCAAAATGCAATAGACAGGAGAACATTTGTGTATAAAATGACAATTGAACATTTTATCCGGTGTACTGTGACATAATAGAAGATAATCGATGCAGTCTGGGACATGTCAGATTAGTTTTTTGCCTCTGACAGTGTTCCCGCCTCCCTTACACTGTGAATATAATTCACCCCGCTCCTACTGAAATGTTGTCTCTGTAGACCAAGACACACCAAGAGCTGATTGTCACACGTGACCTGAAGAAGAATCTAGAGTGATGACTTTTCTAAAATGATTGACAATAAAAGTGAGCCGTGAGCTTCAAGAACAGTATTCAATGTTTCAATTCAATTCAATTTCAATTCAACTTTATTTATATAGCGCCATATCATAACAAAGTTATCTCAGGAACGTTAATAGCAAAGGTGAGTTTTCAGAAAAGAAATATAACCTGACAATTTAAAGTAACTAAATCTTGACTCATGTGACCAAAGAAACACTTTTACCACAGTCTCTGCGGGAGAAACATTCTGGTACATTTATCTTGTCTTTCCAATATGCAGCTGATTCACTCGATCCCCAAACCGGCTGTTTGACAAAGTGCTGAGGGACAACTAATGAACCAGATGCACCTAAAAAGAGAAGGAAAAAAAAGGTTAATTTCCGTGTTCACTCAGATAATAATTTTTTGAACCTGTGAGCTGCTGCATAGATAATCGCGTCACCTCAGCCTTTTATCTTACTCATATCTGTGGCCAGCAAACTCATATCCATACAGCGTGATAGCTACTCCTGCAGCAAAACCTTCATGAATTAAAAGCTTTTGGCAAATTCGTGACAAAGAGGTGCTTATGCTCCCAATGCCACATCCTTTTCTGTGTCTAATGACATTAACTTAGGCACTCCATTAAAATACTGATTCTTATTATAACAGCTCTGTTTTCTTTTCAGGAAACAAACCTCAATGGTTTTGGTAGAAGGGTGTAAACATAAAAACAACACCCGCCCTTCTTCCATCCTCAGCTTCAGACACTTCCACTTCCCATAGGCCTGTTTATAAAGGAAATGTCCAGCCTTTGTCATTCCTCACCTGTCCACCAGATGCCCTCAGACTTTCCCACCCTTCGTCCAGACACCTGATTTTGCTCCTCCCTGCACACCTGTCCCCCATTCTCATATTAAGTCCCAGAGTACATATACTGGCCACTTTCCTGCTCTCATTTGCCATGAAATCAGTACTGCTGTACTTCTTCTGCCTTTTTTTTCTTATATACCTGTTACTTGTGTCTTTAACCAGCCTCTTGCATAGGTGTAACAGATTTGTTTGTCTTTTTGAACTGCATTCATGCAACTTAACTGTTAGTTTTAACATGGTTCAAACTAAAGTGCCCTCTAACTCAACCTGCTCTGCCTTTGTTTAAAATCTGTCTTTTAAACATGGAAGTTTGTCATCACCTGCAAAACAACTACCAGATTAAGAACAGCTATTGTCCAGGAGGAAACATACTATACATGTTATTACATGTTATTAAGATGCCACTTCTATCACATCTTCACTTACAAATGCTTAAGATTGGTAAACTCACAGAAAGTACTCCCATGTTAGATCAACATACAAGGGATTATTTGCTGTAGGCCTGCAGACTTGAGGCCTTTTCACACAGTATTTTGAGGTGTTTGTGAGGAAAGTGAGGAAAAGATTCACTGCAGGAAGAAAGAAACTGTCACTATCTGGTTTACACTTCCTGCCTCACAGTTGACGCTTTGCACCCAAATCGGACTGGGCAAGTAGAAAACAAATCCTTGTAGCCATTAAAGTTGTGACACTGAGGGGTCTGCAACAACTTCAGAGGCAGAATTCCTCTAAGATAGATGACTCCGGGACAACCCACTGGGCAAAATTTGCCCTGAGCATTACAGATACCAAATGACCACCCTGCCGAACAGTTATCTCTCTTAGCATATGTTTCTAATATTAGAAAGAGATTAGTGGCTCCCTTAAATCATTGCCAGAGCACGCAAGGGTGAGACAATTCAAATGTATTACAAGGAATATTATTTGAAACATATTTGCAAGCCGCTTCTCAAGGTCAAATAGGAGTCCTCCTCCCTGTAAGCTGGTCAAACAGGAAGTGTTGTCGGTGCTAATGCCGGAGCATTTTGATCTGTGATTACCTTCAGGGGTCTGAAGTCTGTTAAGTGTGAAAATATGGAAATTGCACTGTCAAGTAAAAACCTGACCGCCTGTGCCCTTATTGCTCTGAGTGCGTCCCATTTTTAGAAACTTCAGTTTGGCCCTGATGTCACACCATAGAGGCATGTGGGCAGCCTAATGCCCCTCTGGTCACCATTAGTGCCCCTCTAGTTGGTACAAAAGACCCTCTGGTCAAATCAAGTGCCTCTCTACTGTGACCTCAAGGCAAAATGAACAATGAGAAACATTTTTAGACAATCTGAGGTACAAAAGAGAAGATTTTTGTTCTATAGACTAAAACATATTGTAGCATTTCTGGTATAAAGTTTCTGTATGTGTAGCTGTTTTGGGGCATAACTTGTGGCCTGCGGTAGGACCAGCCATTTAAATAAGAAGAGCATGAGCCACTGGGGAAATATTTTTCTTAATAACAACTTCAGGTTCCTGTCATGATAGATTTTTTTATTGAAAATCAATGCACTAAACGGCACATATCTTCACTTTTTCCAGCAGCATTGCTAAAAATTGCACACTTGGACCTGAGATGTCTCGGCCGTTATCAGGCCAGCTGGCAGCCAGTCCACACTGCTCACTCACTGAAAGGTGTATGGCATTTTGATAAGAGGTTTTGAGTTTACCTGCATTACCATGTTTCTTGCTGGGTGTTATGACGGCCTGTATTACTCTTTGGGGGTGTTGTGTCCGCCCTCCAGGCGGTTTCACTGTTATCTGGACCCAGCCAGGCTCACACAGGAGAGCAATAAATGAGCAGTGAGAAATGTGATAGCTCATGTGTGGCCATACACTACCTTTACTCTCATGAATAAAACATGAGGAAATAGGTACCCTTTATTCAAGAAATATGTGTGGGTCTATCCAATTACATGCATCTCAATGTGTGTCTGTGTTTATCACAAGCCCTGTTCCTCCCCTACACATAGAAATTTCATATTATTTTGCCATCAAACTCCCATTTTGTATTATAATGGCACTCTCCGGCTCTCCAATCATATCTTAATGAGAGGTTGGATTGTGGAGGAAGAACTCTTTTTATTTCTGTCACTTTCAATGTGAGGCGTTCCTCCTTCCTTCCTCCGTGCTCTCCTTCAGGAGATAAACAGCTTACCATTGGCATGACCCATTCCACTTTAATAAGCGCTAAGTACTCCACTGTCCCACTTTTCAAAGCTGTTAATTTGATAAGTGAGGGATCTCTCACTTAGCAATCATATTCTGGACAATTAAACCCATATCTGAAGAACAGGGCCTGTCTGGAGGGCTTTTTAGTGCCAATTATGTGGAACCGTTTGTCTCAATGTCTAATCTCTTGAAATGAGCCATTGTTGTCAGAGAGCCATCACCGATACATTGACGTAGGATTTAGTTTTCAGTTCATTTTAATTTAAACATTGAGGAACAGTTCACTATATCACTGATGTGGCAAAACTGAACTCACTAAGCTTTTTTTTTTTACATTCTTGGAAGTTTTTTTTACAACCTTTTGTATCTTTTTGACTATCATTCCTATAACTTAAAAAAAAATTACTCACCAAGTTAATTACCGGGATCGAAGAAAAGACGAGTGACATTAAAACAATGGACCCAACAGGGCCAAAAAACGAGTGGTCTGCTCTTGTGTCAAATTATCTGAACCACTTATTTGGAAGTGAGCAAACCCTCTGGGCTGATCCAGATCTTTGACTGTCATTTAAAAACAGTTTTTTTTTGTCACAAATTTAGGGCCAAATAAGCCATGTTTACAAACCAACCAATCGCCATACAAAATTTTCTTGAAATTACAAGAAAATACACTGGCAAGTTAGCGTAACATCAGATTTTGATTGTGTAATTGTTTGCATTGGTTTTTTCTTCCAAATAAGTGGTAAAACTGGAGGTTTGTTGACGACACATCTCATCTGACTGCTCATGCTCCTGCTTGTATTCATGGGTACATCCTTTTTTTTAAGGGACACAATTTGAAAGGTCTAGTCTGATCATGTCTGACTTTCCTCAAGTACCTGAGGATAATTAGACTTGGCTCAAACTGTTGTAAACCCCCCAAAATACCTCAAATAGAAAGAACCTCAACACTGGCAGCAGCATTACTGGACATCAATAGGAAAGAGTAGGAATACATGTTTTTCCTCCACTTCACACCTTCCATCTCACCTCAAAAAACATGTTCCCGCTGTGACAATGACACATGATCAGAGCTGATAGCCAGTCTGCTTGTATCCAATCAGGTAGCAGACATACATGGACAGACAGACCCAGGACCTGCAGCAGTACAACGTAACCCTACCCAACCCGATAAGACTACATATGCTGTCATTTGAACCCTGCTAGACTCAGATTGGGTCTCAGATATCAGGAAGACCTCCATTTCACAAAGGAAGTTGCCAAAAACAACAACTAAAGAAATAAAGTTAATTTAGTCAGACAGCAGGTAGGTGGATGCTTGTGGGTGCGTCAACCTGACTAACCTAAGTTCAAACACCTCCTTCCCCCTGTTCCATCATGGCAAACAAAGAACTACGAAGCTATGGAACAACTGAATAAACACAAGCAGCGGAGTCCACAGTGTACTGAGATCAGCGTCATCACCTCCCGACAGCTGGGTCAGCCAGGTCTCATGTAATAGTGATCAGTGTTCCCCCTGCACTGATATGAAGTTTCAAGTTCTCAGACCATCAAAAGCCCTAAAAAGTTATGTTTTTTTCACTATATTTGGACTTTGAAATACTCCGAACGGCCTTATTTCTTTCACAGTTCTTGAGTGTGTTTGATGGCAGGGAGTGAGTCACTCAGCTCATAGGAGAAAATACTCTACAGGCATGTCACTGGCCGATTTGATTAGACATTCACAAAGCCAGCTTTAGTCACTCTGTGATTCAGATTGCTATTCAAGAAATGAACATGTTGTGATTACAAACAGCTCCTAGAAGAAACACATGTTTTTAATCGTTGGAACTTTTGTTTGGATGTTTGTGACTCATAAATCACTCAAAAAGGAACAAAGAATAACTGTTCTTTGAGCTGTCATGCCTACATTTTTCGTTCAACTATCAAGAGGTTTTCAGAATAATCCACTACATATCTGAATTGGAAAAATAACTCAAACGTTGGTACTGGTTTCTGCAATATCTCTAAAAGAGCTTTGTGATATTAGCAGAAACAGGAGGGCACACTTTGGGGTTTGTTTCTGTCTAGATGTTTTTTTTCTCCATGGGACAAGCCACCTTGTTTTGGTAGATGAGATTAGATGATGATTCACTTCATGAAATCAATTTCACAGTGTATTACGGCAGCATCCCCTGCAAGATCAGTCTGAATGTCATTTTGGGGAATTTGTCTCGCTCGGAGTGCACAAGCATTTCCCACTTACTGTACCTACACTCCTCAGTTTATCATATTTGCCCTCGGAAAATCTTTATTAGCGTGAAAGGCTCACATTGGGTCTCATGGGAGAGCACGCTGGCATTAATGCAGATGACAGCAGCAGTCGCTTTCACACTCTGTAGTGTTGACAGACATGGAAATAGTAAGGATCTGTCAGGAAGCACTGCAGAACTCACTGCTCGAGCTGCACCGGCTATAAATATTTCAGGAAAAAACAATCAGGGCTGTTTATTCTTTCCGAAGTTATCCGTAAGTATGACTGACTTGTTTTGAAGATGGTTGTTGTTTTGACAGATTTCGGGGGTGACAGTGACTGCTCCCTGCCTGTGTGCTGGGTGCATGCTGATGTTGTGTTTCCCACTTGTGCCGTGATGAAGCCGACAGCGAGCGAGTGCACATGGTGTAAGGCAATGGTGACGCTACAGCTACATGTCCCTGCTTGGCTTTCCCTGAAATGTGCCCAAATGTTTACATCCTTGCATCAGAGATGGATAAATATAGAGCAAACAAATGACTGTTCAGCTGACAAGGAGGTAATATTATTATGCTGAAGCTTATTGTTGGTTTAAAGTAGTACATTCGGGGATATAGAGGGCTGCAGCTACCACTGAGGACACTGGGTTCATGTCCATATTATTTACTTAAACATACCAAGAAGTTAATGTAGTCCAGACTTAACTATCTCCACAACTAAAGGTTGAACATGTGTACAGAGTTTCATGGTCCCCAGAGGATGAAGCCTACTGAGTTTGGTGATTTTTCATCTAGTGCCACCAGCAAGTAAATGTTTCCACTTATCTCAAATCTCAACATCTACTTATGTATTATATATATCTATTTATATAGTCCTCATAATGAATTTTAAGATCTTTGGTGATCCCCTGATTCTAGCATCTTCACATGGTCACATTTGTTCATTTGTCTTATGCTTTGGTTTATGACCAAATACTGTACCTGTACAACAATGTCAATCCCATCAGTCTCAGTTCTATGTTGTGTTTAGTGCTAATGTTAGCATGCTTACACGCTAAATTAAGATGGCACTGCTAAACATACCTGCTAAACATTGGCACGTAAGCATTGCCATTGTGAGCATGCTTACATTAGCAGCTGCTAGCATGGATATATACTCTTCTGTAGACTCAATAGTTTAAATGTTTTGCTACTTTAAGGCCAATGAAAAATGTTGGGAAAATATTATTGCTGGCAAGTGTGAGAAGGTCTGAACCAACATTTACATCTACAATTGTGACTGCAGCCCCTTTGATGTTGAGCTATGCTGTACATTACATTTTTATTTTGTTATATCAAGCTACTATTCTCAACTAATGATGATTTACATTTGATGTGACTTGGAGACTGTTGTGACAGTAATCCTTGATCACTTTCAAGACTCTAAAGTTCAAAACAATCCCTGCACTTATTTGTTCCACAAATATATGTATATATATATATATAGATATATATATATATATATATAGTCTGCAGTTTTCAAAAGCTATGAGGTGACTGTGAAAATAATTACACAAAGAAAGCTGAACAAACATTGGTAATTGGGAGCTAAAATTAGCATCAGACAAACAAGGATTGATTTAGAAATAAACATTGATTACTCCACTGACATGACCAGTGATGCTAATTAGCAATAGCCTTTAGCTTCGCTGTCAGTGTCTTGCCTCGAAAGACTGATTTGCTAAGGTGGGTGTTAAAAATATGCTTTGGCAGAACACTTGACTGATGAAACAACTTTGCAGAATAGTTAAACTAAGAATAGTTTTATTAAACTGACTGTGAGTCAGGTCAGGACACTGCTTAGAGTGGTGAAATTGTCAAATTGTGAAGAACAGACATTCTCACACTCTATACTCTGATATTTCATACATCATGTCGTCTTCTTGATGTGGGTGGGAGTGTTTGAAGAAACTCTTATTATATATTTTTTGATCCTTAAATGCAATGGGAGCATTTTCTTCCAAAACCTTGAATTCATACAGCTGTTATTTGTTCGGCCTTTTATCTTGCATATCAGCCAATAAAATATCTGAAACAATGCTGTCATCACTCACTTTTAGTAGTCAGTGTTGAGGCAAATTTTTTTATGTTTTTGTTGCTTAAACAGCAAGTAATTATTAAAGTTAAAGGTACTTGTTTGCAATATTCTGCATGCATTCTCACAATAGTCTGTAATAAATCACTGAATCTAAAACGACAATGATGAATCACCTCAGCACTGTCAAATCAAAAAGATCTTATAAAAAAATCAATTTGCAATCCAACAAATGGTTTCTGGTTTGAGGGATAAATCACGAAGAATGGCTAAAAATAACCAACAAAATGGATCCATGATTCTTGGGAACACATCTGACACGGCTAAATGTAATTTTAGCAAATCAGGGCGAGGAGGAGAACAAGCAATGTGAAAAAGAGACAGAGGAGAGGTGTGAGGCCCTCCTGGGCGGGTGGCAGAGGTGTCCAGATGCTGCAGAGAAGCGGTGAAGCGGATAATGTCCTGCCTAGATTACCTCCGGGACCTGATTACAGTTTAGCATCCTCATCTGGGTCAGCTAGGAGGTGGTTCTGCAAGGATCAGCTGTTCCCACCATCGTCCTGATGGTCTGAGATCTCACAGAGGTTAGAAAACATCTTTATGTGTAGTAAAATGAAATGTTAATTCCAAAAATATCATGTATCCATTCAGGGAAAGAATTATGCCTGTAACATGAAGTACTGACTCTGTATATATCAATAGGAGTCCTGTTTCTGAGACACTTGTCAGTCAAACAATGTGGCTGCTACTGTCTTGCTTGGTTTTCTGTCGATGTAGCAATCAGTTTACATGGAGTCAGTCGAGTGTTGCAGTGTTGCAGGCTCTACTCACATTTCTGTGTTATCCTTGCAAGGGCTACAGCACCATGCGACTGAAAACACCAGTCATGTTTCTCATTCTAACAGATTTGTTAACAACTTCAACAAACTTGGCTGTATTTTGCAGAATATTCAGACTTTGACAAGCTAATGTATGTAAATTTGAGCCACTTCAAATCGTGTCATTGCACAGTAGTGATGATGCTGTAAGGGTGTATGGGTGGCATTATTTAAGGATTTTTCTTACTGTTGACGAATCCCATGAAAAGACCAAAACCAACAATGCCTCAGTCCTACTCTTAATATCCAACTTTTCTACCTTGTCGGAGGTACTCAGCCCTAAGCCTGTTTGTTCCCACTAAAGATGTAAATATTTAAAAGAAATCACAAATTAAAAAATGCTAAAGTTTAATAAAAAAAGAAACAGCTAGACACTGTAGTTATGAATGAAACAGGATTAAGTTGTGTATTTTGGGGGTTTTCAGCTGCCGTTCCCGTGTTCATCATAATGAAGGAACATGTCACCAGTGGTGCTTAATGATGTGATCCAATAGTTTTTAGAAAACAAAGGAGCTCTATGACACAGAGGAATATACACCCACACACACATCAGGCTTGTGCTACTCAGTTAATATTTGTTTGCAGGATTCATTTATTGGTCATTTCACATTTCAGAGGACTTTTATTTTCTATATAGAATCATTTTGTTTAACCTGACTCAAAAGGGTCATGTCAATCTGGATAAAAACTGTGCCTCTTCCTCAGTGATTATATACATTTGTATGCAGGATCATCAGGATGTTCTGACTAAACCTTCTAAAAACTAGCTGGTGAAAAAATACATGGTAATAGCTGGTGACTGGAAGAATTTCAATTCTGACTCACGAAGCGAGGCCTCAGTCTTTTCATCAGCTACCATTGTCCAACACTGTTAACCTAATTGGTACATGACTGCCTGCACACTGAGGGACTGATGGTTATTGCTTATGGTGGTCATTTTGCATATCCATGTAACTTCTAAAATTATAACGCCCAGAGGCTTAAAGGCCTAATTATTCTCAATAACCAATATAGATGAAATAATCAATCTTCAGACAAATCTTCAAAAGTGTAGCACATAGTCAGATTAGTACCATTTCATTTGTTTCTGGTCTCCAACTATGATACTAAGTTTGGAAACATACAAAGCTGTACATTAAAGGAATAGTTTACATTTGGTGAAATACGTGTATTTCCTTTCTTTCCGAGAGTAAGATGAGAAGAATTATATACTCTTCTGTCTCTACGGTGAATATGAAGCTACCTCGAGCAGCTGATTAGCTTAGCTTGGCAAAAAGAAAGAAAGCAAGTAAGCACATTTTCCTTTTTCATTGTAAAACTACCATGTACCATATGTCCGATGTTGATACCTAATGACCAGAAAACGTTTCTCTCTATGGTATGGAAAGGACAATAAAAGCTTAAACAGTCAGTTTCAAGTCAGCTGTTCAAAAAACGTAATGTAGGCTTAAGTTATTATTACAAACAGTGACTTTATCCTCCGAGCACATGTTATAGAAATAGGCAAAAAACACATACTTTATGTTGTACTTTTACTTGCTTGCAGCTCAACTCCACTATAACGTTATGTCTGATATCTGCTGCCACACTTGAAGATGTCTTATATGTATTTATTGAAAGATAGAATTTGTTGTGTTGTGTTTTATCCACTAGCATCCATCTTTTTGTAAATATACTGTGCCTTTCCTTTCATAAGTTTCTTTTTTTCATTATGACTAAATCTCCTAACGTATCGCTGACATCTTGCATCTTGCAAGCCACAGTCCACATTGACATATAAATAAGATTTTATTTTTACAATCAATTTCCCTCTGTGCTTCAACAGTGGAAGAAACCAAAAGTGTGTGTGAGAGAGGTACAACTTGAGAGATGGATCAGCTGAGACACTTGGCAGGGCCGTCGTTAGAGAGTGCAAACATAATTAACTAATCATGCTGGCTGACACGTTACAAATACAGATGTAATTGACTGCCAATGTGAGTTTGAAATATTCATATAGATGAGTTGCAATATTTAGACAGTTATACTGTAACAAACACAATTCCAAAACTAATTGGGTCAGCCACTGCTCAAAGAGGCAATTTGGAAAGCAATTACAGTCTCCAGTTTGCTAGTGAGCTACTGATAACCGCGTGAAAAGGTCTAAATCCTCTGATGAATCTCAGCAAAATGAAGGATTGCTCTTTTCAAACATGACTTCACAACACCTAATCAATTCCAGCATCACAGGTAAGCGATGAATGCACAGATATTACAGCTACCAATCCTTGAAATGAATTGTGTTGTGTAGGAATGTGCCCAATCCGGTGATCCAATCCCATTATCACCAAAGTAACGGTCCCTGGCTGTACATGATCAAACATTGGATTTGTGCCTCTGAAGTTTCCTTGGCTGAAACTTCATCCAAAGGAGTTGAAAATGGAGCGACTGATGTTGAAGGTAAATGAAATTGCTCACACATTCACTCTTGTACAAAGGGTAGCATATAGAAGGCAATCAATAGAGAATGACTGGGTGATACAAGGTGTCATGTCACAGTAATTACTCAGTAATGAACAAAATAATTGATGTCAAGTCAATTCCGAGTTCAAAATTAAAAGGTTAGCACAAGTTGTTAATAACTTATATTAGTTTTTTTTCATTTTTTTCCACACTTGCGACTGGTGGTATCTGGTAAAGACCCTAGTTGTTTTTGTTTTCTACCTTAATTTATAAATTATCTCCAGTTAAAGTTATTGACAGCAATAATCAAAATTCAGTTAGAGTTGATCATGTGGGGATTATGAATGTGCTCAGATAAAACTTTGAACGCGCCTTACTAATATAAACAGAACTAGGTGTAAAGCCCTGCTAGTGGTTCTGTGAGGCTGTTATGCTCATTATAAGTCATAACTATTGAACAAATGGAAAGTTTGATCTGATGATAAGCGCCAAGACAATGAACGTCTGCACCACACAGAGATGTTTCACTAACGTCAACCTGCTGGTGGTGCTAGAGGAAAAGTCAGGCGATCACCAAAGCGATTCATCTTCTGGGAACCAGTTCATCGCAATGGCGAGACATTTTGTTAAAAATCAAATGACAACCTCATGTTGGTGCTAAAGGGAAAATTAATTTGATAACCAAAGTCAATAAGATTTAATTCTCTTGAGCTCATGAATAACTTTAAAAAGTGTAATGACTATCCATCAAAGAGTTGAGATATTTCCATCTGGACCAAAGTGGTGCACAGACCAACCATCTTTGACATCCCTGGACCCACGCTGTAAGTATGGCTAAAAATCCAGAGAGCAGCAGCAGAGATTAAAAAACCGACATTTATTTAATTACACAGCATATGATGAGAATACCCCACGGTCAACCATGCAGAAATGATTAGAAGAATAATTTAAAATTGATCAAATAACAGCAGTCAATATATCATTGCAAGGAATATTAAAACAGGTATGCATTAGTTACAATTCTTAAACATATATTCATAAAATAGTATATATCCAACTAAAGCCAGTTCAATTCAAGGGTGTAGCACGAATGAAGTCTCTTTTAACCTTGTTGAGTACAGATTAATCTAATACTCCTTGGAGTTTGAGATTTTTCAATTAAAGGGTCACCAACATATCAGGGTTCTCAGCACAGTACATTTTTCAAGATAGTGACCAGGAACCATCCTCTGGGCACCATGAACATTTCTTGGCTTGTAGTTGCTGAGCAGGCCAAATGACGCACTGACTGGCCAAAATACTGTTGTTTTTGCTATTTATGTTGAATGTGCAACTTCAGTATTGTTAAATATAAGGTCTACAATGATCATAGAAAAATTCAGGACAACCTATGTTTGCCGTAGCAGCAGAGGGATGTCTCTGACACCACTGCAAGCAGAAAATGATTCACAGCTCTTTCAATTAGCTCAGAAGTCCTAATGTAGTAGCAGGGGAGCAGCACATTGCCTCAGCCATAAATCAGATGGAATTACAAACTAGAACACATGACTAGACTGAACATTGAAATGCACCCAATATCAAAATATGCATCTACATATTCCATCCATCCATTCATATACTACCATTTCCACATCCATCAGTGCAAAGCTTGATAAAGATTAGTCACAATGAGTGCCTTGAGTCAGCTAATGCTCAGCTAAATCATTAATTTGCTCCAATTAAAAAGGCGAAAACCTATTTCTGGCTCACACACTCAGTCTTTGAAACAGCTGCGTTATTAGTTGTTGATTAAGTTTGTTTGTGAGCCTCTGTTCATTTGCATTTTTGAAGCTCCTTACAATTTCCAGCCTCCAAAATGCATCCAAAAGCAGCCGGCAGATGGCTGCTATTCAGTGTCTATCAAGCAACACTAACTTTTATGTCTTTCACTCTGGTCTCCAGAGACTCGTTATCAATGCTAGTTAGATGCTATAGTAAAAGGCAGTTCAGAGGTTCAGCACCTGGCAGCAGAATATTACAGAATTTTTAACATAAGATCCATAAGACATGTACTATATAGAAAACCCACCGGACTGGACATTTGTTGAGGACCCCCACGATCCTGTGTAAACAGACCATCCTCAAATTGTATTTGTAGACCCTTCAGTTAAACTTATTTTCTTTCATAGCCAGGCTTTATCAGTGAGGGGTATCAGGGCCTGAGGCAAAAACCTACTGAAAACCATCAGAATAATTCAATCAGATTGCCCAGAGATCTCATTACAGGTCTGGAGTGGGACGCTAAGCATTAGACTTTCAGTGTTGCCAGCAGAGGCTCTCTGAAGGCGGTGGGTCGGCTGATTGACAGAGTGAAGGTTCTTTCAGGGTGAGTTCATAGTTAAATTGCCTTCTGCTCCCTATTCTCTGTATCAGTGCTCTGTCTCTCAACTCTCACATATTCTGACACCCACTTTGAAGCACTCCATTTATAAGGTATAGCAGAGCAGCTAACGCACATAATGATACATTTCATCAGAAAATAATCAAATATTATTTTTTTCCCCAGGCTCTTAGAAGGGCTGTAAGATACTTCAGAAAAACCAGGTCTTGAGTATAATGCACGTGCTTCAAATATTAAACTCACCTAATGCACTTAGATAGTTCTTTAAATATATATTCTAATGCAGCCACTATGTTTGTGCATCTTTAATGACTTACAGTCTGCTCCTATGAACGGTAAATATTGGTTGTAATTAGCCACACTAGCAGCGTGGCTCTAAGGATGGCAATGTCGGTGTCTTGGTCCATTACTTTGGTCCAGACTGGAATATCACTATTGGATATATTGCCCTGACATTTGGTGCATATATCTGTTGCACAGATGATGAATCCTAATCACTCTGGTGATCCCTGACTTTTCCTCCAGCACCACCATGAGGTTGACATTTGTGGTTTTGAGTGAAATGTCGCAATAACTATTGTATGCATTGCCATGAAATTTGGTGCAGACTTTCACAATCCCCAGAGGATGAATCCTAATGACTTTGTTGATCCCTGGCTTTTCATCTAGTGCCACTAGCAAGTTGAATGTTTCACTTATCCTGTTAAATATCTACTAAATGGATTGGCACATTTCTGTACAGACATTCATGGTCCCCAGAGGATGATGTATAATGGCCGTGGTGACCCCCTGATGTTTCCTGTAATGCCGCTAAAAGATTTACAGTTTTGTTTTTTAGTGAAGTCTTCACATCTACTGGATGGATTGCCACAAAATTCCGTGCAGGCATATATAATAATGTAATCACTTTGGTGATCCCTTAACTTTTCATGCAGCGCCATCATCAGGTCAAATCAGGTGTCTTATGATTAAATTCCTGCAGAAAAAATGACATTCCCATTAGCTTTAGGTGTACTTTGTGTTCAGTGCTAATTAGCTAATGTTAGCATAATAAGCCTGTTGGCTGACATTAGCATTTAGCTGAAAGCACTGCTTAGAGTGCCCTGAGATAACTTTGTTATGATATGGCGCTATATAAATAAAATTGAATTGAATTGAATTGAATTGCTGTGCAGCCTCACAGAGCCTCTTGCTTGGCTGTAGATTCTTAGTCTTGTTTTAATGTGATGCATGCATAATCACAGTGGCTTCATAGTCAAAACATATATGCTTTCTGGAAAAGTTTGTGTTCACAAAGTTTGGTACTTCATCAAATTGCACAATAGCATTTTCTTCAAGAACGTTTTTACAAAAATATTCATGTTATCTGCTTGACTCATGGGACTACAAAACACCTTGCGAGTTACTAAAAGCCTATGGTATCTAGTAGAACATCTTACCTGGAACCATGTTTACTCAAAAAATATATAATCTTGAGATTATTGGATCTTTTTCTCTCGTGAAATTTTCCTGTGGTGCAGAAATAGAAGTGATTTTTCAAATAGTCTCAAGGGCAAAGTGTGAATTGTACATTGTCAGACAAAAGAAAGGTGTTCAGCTGCTTCACAGCATCTAACTAATGAAATACAAATCTCAGACTGAAGCTGTGCTATGAATTTGGAGTCGGGAATCTCTTTATATGAGTCTAACTACAGCATCTGGAGAGAAGGCTGTGTACAGTTTTCAAGCTAAAGTCTCTGCTGGGATCTGCTGGTTTAATGGCTCCTGGTTGCTTTACAAAAGGCTTTTACTTTGTCATGTTTTGTATTATATAGGGCATGTAGTGTAGGGCACAATCAGTAAAGTACAGCAAGGATACTACTTGGATATATTCTCCAAACTATACCACATTTTTTTGTACCATCAACCAATCACATATGGCTTGTAATAAACACATTCTATTTATTGCACCTTACTTTTTTGTTATTTCTGTCACTTCACCTCTTTTACAAAGGTTGTCTCTCAAACATCAGCTTTACCTGACTTCACTAACCTGTCTTTCTGCTTTTCTCCATCTCCCACAGACTTCCTCAATTTGTTCTCCAATTATATTCCATTACTGGACCCATACTGGAGGCTGGACCATTTAGCTTTCTGACCCCTCTTTCTCTGTCTCTCTTTCAGTCGTAGTCGAGGGTGTCGACCAGTCAGTGTGACTCAAATTTAGACACTAAAGAAAGCAGCAAATCCACTGTAAAAGACGTAGAATAACTCTCAAATACACTCTCTCTCAACAAGGGATACCTTTCGCTTTGAGTGGCAGTCTCTAAAACGCTATTTGTGATTTTCTTCTTTCCAGTCTTTGCTGCAAAACTGAACAATATCAGAGCACATCAAACTCCTTCTTGAATGGTCTTGGTGAACTTCAGTCCTCAAGTGACAGTTCCCTAAACGCAGCTCCCCCAAACTGCGATTGTCAAGTCATAGCTTACCATTACTAGAGGCAGGCCCGTCAGGATTTAGATTTCTCCACATGTCAAAGTGGTGTGAATGCAGCTGTATGAGAGCGATACTCAGGGTTGAAAGTGTTTGGAGGGGGATGTCTTTTTAACGTATGTAAGATAAGTAGCCTAACCTAACAGGATTATGTTTGAGCGGAATCTGTTCTTCTATTGCAATGTTCCTTCTTCGCTTCCATGTCTTCTACATGGATCATCAGCTGGTGAGGATGATCTGAGGATTTTTGCCTGGGACATGCCGTTTAGCCTCAGCATTTTAGCAGGTAATCATGTATAAAGCTATCAAGTACATGTATAAGACCCATTTACAGTGTTCTTTTTATTCAAGTCAGGCGGAAACAGCGTTTTTAGCACCTGAACCTGATGCTTAGTGAAATGTCAGTTACAGATAAACTTTTAGGCAAATGTCATCCTCCAGCTCCAGAACAACTACTACATTTGACCTTGTAATGAGGTGGTTTTCTCAACAGTAAATATGAGGGATGTAAAAAAGCAAACCTAGGTAAGTATATATGTGGATGATACCTGGAAAGATGCGAAACTTAATTGGAAAAATTTAGAATTTTCAGCACAATATACAACCGTGCATTTTATACAGTGATATTCTTCTTCTGGTTGGATTTTAGTTCAATTTCAAGGTCTTTTTGACACATCAAGAATAATTTACAAATGGTTTACAGTTTTGTTTTCAAATATAAGCAAGTTTGAAATTCCTTTTAACACTACGGTAACCTCCCTGGGCAGCTTTCTTTCAGCTCATCCGAGAATTCTCCTCATGTGACAGATTAATGTTTGTAATGGGGTCACATCTTGAATACATTATATTTAAATAGCAGTGCAGAAGAGGAGTGCAATGTGTGAATTCTTCCCATGGTTCTTTTGCCCTCTGGCTGCACTTGTTAGCGTTTAATGAGCACTTGATCATATGTGATGTCTTTTTGGTCAGCTAAGCATAGCATGGTGAGGAGTGGGAGGAGGTGAAGGAGGTATCACTAATAATAACTGCTCTTCCAGCCCTTTAGTAAAAGAAAATGCAGCACATTAGGGACAGTTGTAGCCTAAAGAGATGTAGGCTTGTTGTCTGTAAGGTCAGGAGTTCAAATCCTAGCAGTTCGCTGACCAATTGGGAGAATCTGGTCGGTGAGGTTGAGTGAGTTACAATCAATGTGCCCTTGAGCAAGACACCTGGCCCTGAGCTGCTCTAGTTGGCAATGAGCAGAAGACTGTGGTTGTACTGGGCAGCTCCCGAGTGTGAATATGTGTAACCTTATCAGCGAGAAACCATAGCGTGCCGTGAACAAGCTTGTTTGCTCAGCAAACCCTTCCCTGCATAATTAACACTTGAAAAAATGAACTTGAGTGAATATGGGGGTGAGGTCAGTCTGCTGTTTCCATCTGTGCAGCAGGAGTAAACGAATCTTTACTGTTGTGTGCTGAAAAATACAGAATCAAAATCGGACCACCACATCCTCAGGACCCTCTGAAGTATTCAAAAGCACAGGAGAGCTCTAAATCCACACTCATAAAATGTGCTTTCAAATATTTATATGGTTTGGTGCTCAGTTTTGTGGTAAATTTGTGAATATGTTGCAGCCCCTGGGTATATCTGCCAGGGTAAAATATAGAAAATGCACAATCCTTTTACTGCAAAGCTCCCTTTATGAATCAGATTTGATCCTTTAAGGAGGCACAAATAAGGTGCTTGTTTACTTTTGACTTTAAAATGGATTGATTATTTTAAAATGCATGAAAATGTTTATGCCACTTTTTAAGACCGTATTGATGACATACTGTACATGTAATAGAAATAACAAGTGGTTCTAGCGACTGCGAGGCTTTACTTAGGAACAGTGGTGATTGATTTATGACTAAATACCTGCAAAATCTATGACATTCACATCAAAGTATTGGAAGCATTTAATATGTTGACCATGAACGTAATGGTGTCAGTTATTACAATTCATCTTGAGGGGGACATAAATGTCTTTATCAAGTTTAAAATCCATTAGGTGGGAACCATCAATAACTTTGGCATGTGGTGGGTCAGTAGGATTCACCTTCTGGGGACTATGAATGAAAATTTCATGTGAATTAACAAATAGTTAATAATTCGATATTTCAGTCTGGAACAAAGTGGTGGACCAACCAACCAACAAAATGACATCGCCCTCCCTAGAGCCAAGCCACTAGCATGATATAGCATATAATATAATATATGTAATATAATAATATAACATTCCAATAATAATAAGTAGTTACAGCTTGCTGAGTGGTCGATTGGTATTTGCGTCACTTGTGGCAAACGACCTACAGTGTTTAACCCTTTGGTATTTACATTTAGCTCGGCACTGATGTGGAGGCCGGAAAGCAAACCCATCAGTGGCAACAAATGGTGCATGAGTGTAAATTAAAACCAATGTATGCCTCTCTGCCGTGATACAACACACCAAGCGGCTGATTCTGAATGTGTCATTGTGTTTGCGCTTTCCTCCATTCACATGGACCGTAACTAAATGAAACAATTTTGTTCACTCAGCAGCGAGGCTTAGCCAGCGTCTGCTTCTTCGCTGGCTCAACTGCTCGCTCTCTTCAATCTGTGCCAGGGGCTTTGTCCGTCCCGGAGATTCGCTGCTGTGCTGTGAGCCCGTCAGGAGAAGCGCTTTACTGTAAACAGAGGAGGAAGCTGAGGTCCACGATGAGGTTTGGAGGTTTGAGGAAAGTGGAGTGGATCATGGCACGACAAATTGACAGGGCGTCGCCAGGATACAGTGAGCTGGCCTACACCCAAAGAATAGGAGTAAGGCCAGGAGAAAGGTGAAGGATTTACATTTTAAATTCAGACACTTGAAGGTAACTAATGCAGAAAACAACATTAGAGGGGTCAAGGACCTTCTTGTGTCACCGGTTTTCTCTGCCATGAGTCCTTGAGCAACTCCTTTATTGTAAGTTGCCCACTGAGGTGCCATCAGCAAAAGTTATGAAATTAAAATCTAATTATTGGTTTATGGGTAACCCCTTAAATCATTTGACTGTTAATGGGAGTAACTGCAGCATCAATCCTCTTGCAAGAAGTCATCATCAATTATTGTCTAGTTTCAAGTAATTGCTATTTAATAATGAGTCTACCCTCAAACTACTCATACATTTTATTCATGGCTTGTAGTTGTGGATGCATTTATAATGGTCACTGTCAGTGGAGTCTGTCCACTTTTGTGCCTTAGTTTCAGGTTGTTTTTTAATGTTATTTTTATGTACAGACTGTGAAAACACATTTCCTCTTAAGGACAATAAAGAATGAATCTGTACGCATAGAAAACCTGGGGCCAGTTAGATTTAGTACTGGTCTCAGGTCTCTAGTAGTCTTGATGGGAACTTGGAGGCCATACACTCCTTCATCATCTCTCATCAACACAGTTTTTAATCAAACATCTCAATCAACAGTAATTATTATATTTCATTTGCAGTGCAATTAATGAGATAATCATTTTCTTTGGCATTTTCTCGTTCCCAAGATACAGTGTTAATCTCATGGTACAATAATCCTGATGTTATCTAAATTCATAAACAAATGAGTTGTAACATTTATCTGTTATTTTACAAGTAGTGCAGATTAGAGTTATTTGTCCACACTGTGATTGTTCACTTCAACAAAGCAGCAGTTGTAACTTGTTATTGGAGGCATTTGTCATCAAGTTATCTGTGTCGCAGGGTCAGTTGTGTCCAGTCGCTTCTTCTTGATATGTTTTGGAGTTTTACTGTGTGGATGT
Source organism: Nannoperca australis (assembly GCA_036023655.1). Lineage (NCBI taxonomy): Eukaryota > Metazoa > Chordata > Actinopteri > Centrarchiformes > Percichthyidae > Nannoperca > Nannoperca australis. Next base: position 54,153 of record JAVQJD010104827.1, read on the forward strand.
AAATTTCGTTCCCTCATGCAATTGCCTTCAGCTTGCCTGTACAAAACCTATTAGATATTTGACCTATCGCAACGTAATCTCTGGTAACTGGGAAATGAAAACATATGTGATTTTTTGATGCATATTAATCATGAAAAGAAAAAAAGATATATTGCTATTATGCCGAGATTAGTTGCCTGTGGCGTTTTCTTGAGGAAGCATTCTGAGAGAAAATTGATGTGAAAATCGTATCTTAATTGAGTTTCCGGCTCAAGGAAGGACCCATAATGGAAGCAGCACCAAAATATTAGTTGTTTTATCCTTCCAATGTTAAAGAAAATCACACAACTTGAGGCAACTTTATTAGAAACATTTATTGGAATACTAATGGTGACAAGATGGATTGAGAAAGAATGTGTTTTTAATTCAGTTTTAATCAAATTATTCTCTATTATCCAAAATATTAATTTGTCACTAATTAATAAAATATTTGTATCAAGGCAGGTTTACAAAGTCACGACTTGTGCATATGAAAACTACATTGCCATGATTGTGATGTATGAATCATTCCGTGGCCTCTGACTTTTCAAAAAACAACAAAAACCTTCCTAAATACTTCCTAAATCACGCTGCACACTGAGCTTTTCCCCTGTCACAGCAAAGAGTCAACATGTGTTTCTGCAGTCAGAAAATCTCTTCCCCAGGAGCCTGCTAACACCTTCTATCACACACCATCAGCAGGATGTTTATTTTCCAACACCCTGCTGCTGATTGTGCCGTGGGTGATTTAATAAGCAGAGAGAAATTGACTTTGCAGGGTTTGATGCTTCACCCCAGTGAGGTTAGCTGCGTGGAGCACACATTATTGGAGCTGGAGTGAGTGTTCGCTATTCACTGGGCCGGCTGATGCATAGACCAAAATGGTTACCTGGTGGCTCAGCTGCAGCGAGTCTCCTCAAGATGTTGATTGCAGCAGTGTCCTGTGTGTGCTGGTAATCACACATCAAGCTGTGTACCCGCTCCAATTTGTATATGACTGAGTGCACAGCGTGATGTATTGGACAGCACCTGAGAGAATTGGAAGAATTAATATATCAAATATGAGCAAAAAGTAAAAAGACATTGTTGTAGACAGCAATGCACGCTGAAAAAACCCTGAAACCCAGCAACAACACATAGACTGCAACACTTATCACCAGGGTAGTTTATTTATCTACAAACACGTTTACTAAAAGATGCTATAACTACATTGAATTTGACACATTGGGGCTTTAAGGAGAAACAACACCTGTTCACATATTGTGTTTCAGTAGATGCATTTGAACCTACATTTCCTTTGCTAAAGTAAACTATTCAACAGCAACAATACAATCTGGTGGAAAGTGATGTCCTAGTTTTTGTTCCTGATGCAGATTGACATTGCAGGTGCAGAACCAGGAAGGTTTGAACAGTGCAAGATTCTGTATGCAACTTCTGCTGTTTTTGTTTGAAGCTGGACTCACATGCAGGCATTTGAGGTCAGTAAGCAGCTTTTGAATATTTCCTATCAAGAGTTATGTGGCCAGTGGCTTGTTTTATGTTTCTGTATATTGGGGGAGAAAATATTTCTGTCAATGAAGAGCAGGACTTTAATTTAAAAGGTTTTATAATTAAACTTGACTGCCCATTTATTAGAAAAGATTTTGGAGGAGAGACCAGACCATACTTTAATTTCAAGGTCTTCTCCTGTTTGGTGGTTTTAGTAGTCTAAACAGTGTGAAGCGTGACCGGCTATGGATGTCCTGAGGCTCCACTGAACTATTTAGACTTTCTGAATTATGGGTTGTATTTTGATATCTTTAATGTTTCAATATATACTGTTATTGAAACGCAGGATCCAACATCCAAGTATGCTTTATACTGACAGGTGTTTCTATTATTTGGTCCACCTTATATATATTAATGAGGGTAGGCTAAATACAAGATGATAATAATAACACAGTAACCCTCAGTTTTTAATGTTATGATCAGGATGAATTGCGATATTGTTTCACATCATATTTGAATCACTGAACAAATCAGAAATGTGGGCACTGATCTGAAATCCGGCTATTGTTACTCAGGCTTTCTGTGACCGAACATAGTAGTCTGGAAAACCCAAGCAGAGAGCACCAGCCAGAACCAGAGGAGACTGAGTAGCAGTCATTGTGACAAGTACACCGGTATTCATGTGGAAAATCAGCGGGGATGCCCCTTTTTAAACATCTCTAAACATTACCTCCTTTGTACAGCCCTGGCAGAGGCATGTGCTCGACGAGTGCTGTCTAGTATTGCTTACAACGTGTTAAATTCAAACAAAATATCAGTAAAGAGCTGTATAGATTCAAGGGAACCCTGAAAGCACACAGATCACAGCGCTCATCGTACCACCAATGCAGAGGGCTCTCCTCCTCCTGTGTGTAACACCATACAGCATCAGTAATAGGAAGCTGGTAGCGAAATGCATACAGCAGTGTGCATCTCCTGTCATGTTTAACAAGCAGGCTGATTACTGGCCTATCCTCCTGATACTCAGGAATGTATTGAGTTTAGGCCACAGCTCAATAAGTATTGATAAATCAGCCTCATTCACTGTCCTCAACTTATAGCACCACATCTGAATCAGCAGGATCATTTCTCGAGAGCAGCCTGCTCGTGTGTGTGTGGATTTTTTGCTACAATATCTAAAGCCATGTGAGTCCCATAATTAACATTTCCGCTGGGATGTTAAGTGACCACCAGTCTAAGAGAGACAAAGTGAATTCCAACCAGCTCTGCAGGTCCTGTGAGAACAATCATTTCAACTTCATTAGAATGCTTTCACCTCAAATTAAAAAGGAGAAAGGCTTCGTTTTAGAACCAGCTGCTACTGTGGGCCTTTATTTAAATGCAACAAGACAAATTTCTTGAGGAAAACTTTGCTTTCATCACACCACTCTATTCATTAATGCAGTTTTTGAACATGTTAGCTTTCAATATCCCCTGGTTTAACACAAGGACACCTCACGTTCAAGGTTGCATCTTATTTTATTGAGGAACGAGAATCCCTTTTGCATATGGCGTGTTACACTCCTATTAGCCCTTCTTACTCAAAGGGAGGTCACTGCTTTACATAAAGGCACGTTTTGTTTTTTTCTCTCTCTCGTGATATCGACTGATCAAACGTTTGCTTTCGGGATAAGGAAACTTCAAGGAATAGTAATATATTTCATAAATTATTAAAATTAGGCAATCTAGCGTTTACAATTGAAACGACAATAGCTTTTATGTACATAGGAGGAAGTGTAAAGAGGCAATCTATTTGTTTGGACTTCACAAAAAACTTTTTAATTAAGCCTGAATCACTTTGAAGGCGAACATCTTCAATCTCAGGCTTCTTCATCTTCTGCCTAATACACGTAAGTATCAGTTCATAAATAAGCTTAGGCGTGGGTCATTAATAACAGGAGAAAGTCATTACATCTCTTCCGCATGCTGAATAATTGAGCTGCTGGTTGCCTTGTGCGCTCACTGTAAATATTCTCATAAGCTCAATTTTTGGCTGGCCGTGCGTGGACCGAGGACACATCATTCTAATCAGGCTCCTGCTCCTCCTGCTGCTGCAGAGCGACGGCACAGCCTTCACCGCCGCTTTGGCTCGGGCGCATCACAACCTGAATAAACACACTTAATTGGATTAGTCTGCTGGATGCTGTGTTCTTACGATGTCCTCGCAGGGACAAGAGTCGCACACCTTTGATGTGAAGAGGCAAACACAGCCTGTTAACACGGCTGAACAAATCAGAGGGCATAACGACCACGAAAACAGGTGACCTTTGCCATTTTCCACAGCCACCTGTGCAGCTTGACAAACCTTTTAGTTTCATTTGTTGTATTAAATGTGAGGTTCCTCAAGGTCATGTTATTGTTTTAAGATAAAAAGAGCCTCTGGAGATGTCTAATTGTCATTCATAAGAGTAAATGGTGGGCTTTTTTTTTTTTTCATGATTAATGTATTTAAAGTCACTTATCGACCAAGGTTGTGGGAGATATGTATTTAATGTACTTGTCCTGTTTGTTAATGTGATCTCAGTGCATCAGATCAATGGGCTGTATAGCAGCGCATCATTATGTGACCAAAATAAAACATTTTGCATTTACTCACTCGTTGAATTAAACTCCTTTTCATGCCTCAGGAATAGAGTGCAGCTTTTAAACCTTTCACCATTGTCCGTTCCAAAATGTATTACAGGCGGCTCAAGAACACAAGGGTCTATAGGCATTTGAAAACACTGAGAGCATGCAGGTACACTAGCAGAGAGGGAACATGAGTATGCTCTTCCATCTCTGAACACAGTCATCACTGCAGAATGAGAGGATGGATTTAATCATGCTCTGCTTCCTAATCCATCATTGTGCAGTATGTGTACAGTACCCTAATTCAGAATCAACACACTTAAAGATGGTGCCTTATATTCGGCACCAGTGAACTCGGCATTTGTGTGTTTTATGAATTAATTCATTTATGTATGTAGGCTATGAATGACAACGTGCAGTTTTTGCAGTTAGCTTTGACTTTATTCTCCCGGGCTGCTGCTAAAGAAACAGAAACAATGCCCCGGTGCCACTTGTTAATCCACACAAAGCGACTACTCTTCCAAGAAGCTTAACAGCATCTTTTATTTGTAGCATTTGTAGGATCAAAGTGGCGTTGTTAATGCCTGGTCACACCGAGAGTGGCCCCGTCAAATTCATCCACTCATTTGTACTAAATGTGTGGTTCCAGAAGCCTGGAGACGTTGTGACTATACTCGCAGAGTTAGCTGCTGAGCTACTGTAGAGCTGGCAAACCAACTGCTAAGACGTTAGCTGGTCAAGAACATGCTAGCGCTAGTCAGTCACATACGCTAGCTCGGTTGCTGATAACTGGGACAAAATGGAATATCGTTTCTGGAAAGTTTCTGTTGCAATTTTAAAATGTTATTTTTCAATGCTGTGAGCGCCGAAAATAAAATACACTACAGTGTGATGAAGGCAGAAATTCCAGCGACAAATATTTTAAAACCTGGACCAATTAAACCAAGAGCTAGCTGCATGGGTAGATAAAACTAAAAGGTGGGAAAGGTGAGAAAATATGCTTTATTTAATTTGGGTGACCTTTAAGAGCATGCACGGGGGGGTCGGGGAGATGCAGACGGCATGTGACAATGGTCCCGGGCTAGATTTGCACCACAAACATCACACATAACATTGGACAGTATGTGCCTTATCCAGCTGGGACACACACAAACACATTCTTTCAACAATCATTAAAGAAAATGTATTTTTCCTCAGGCTGTACTATACTTTACTAAAGCCTTTTGCTCTGTGTTATACATCAAATCCATGCTTTCTTCCTCATGTTAACAAGTTTACTGCTTTATTTTCTCAGCTTAAGTTGTAGGTTCAAGCCAAAAAAACAAAAAAAAGAAGAAGAATTACAAAAAGAATTGTAAGGAGGGATAACTTAGTGAAGAGGAAAGAATGAGGGCACTGTTTATACTTAATCCCTGTCAAAACTGTACAGGGAGCCACATTTCTGTGTGTAGGACAACAATAGTGTAGGAAGGCGTGAGAGTGAAAGGAGAGAGCGTACATGTTGAAATAATGCCTTTGTTGTTCGGCTGCTCTTAACAAACACAATTACTCAACTGGAAACAGCGTAGTGATTAGAGTGTCAGGCATTTTCGTCCGAATATTTCAAATAATCCACCCACTACAGCAAATCCATGTGTGATTGTATCATCAGTGTTTAACTTCTTCTGAGTAGCAAAGTTAATTAAACTGTCATTTTTTAAGAGGTAATCTTGATGCAATCTCCACCCTACAGAATATTTTTAAAGACTTTAATGTTAAATCAAAAACTCTGATGAAGAAATTTATAAAAGTGAGTTTATTCTTATGCAAATTATGAGGAAAATAGTGTCTGACACACTAAGAATGACACCTTTAGGTAAAAGTTTTCAAGCTCTGATACATGATAGCTTTTGATTTTGCAGCTTTCTGAATTAGGTCTTGTGAATATATAAGAATAAAATAGCAACTGTGTAATATTTGCAATTATTATTTGCAATTATTGCATCATTCCAGTTTGTTATAAAAGTTTAAAATACACGTCTGTCATTGAATATTGTCTTCACTAAACATGAAAAGGGGAAAGGAGCAATTTTTAGAAAAGGGATTCTATCCTCTTTATTTGTACCAAAACTGCTACCTTCATATTAAGATAGAGATTATTTATCATCATCATTATCATATTTTCTTTATATAAACATGGGAATTAAGACATTGTTCACATTTTTTTGTTTCCACTCAAAAGAATTAGATGGGTTGAGAAATTTTTCCCTTCTCCGATGTTGTGAAATCCTCTCAAATCCCATTAGACAAACAAATAAATGCACGTTGGACCTTATGTTCAAAGTCCTAAAAAATACTGATGACATCTCAGATTGCAGTCTTTTTCTGTAATCTCGCAGAGAATAGGATATCAGGGTATAGACAATTTCTTAAGCGTGGATGCAGCTGTAACATCTATTTCTGGGCGTTATCGCTAGCCTCTGATTCACCTCTTCTATACCTTCCTGTCACCATGGCAGCAGCAATAGGAAGCAGTTTGATTGCTCTGTTTCTTTATCAGAAGCAAGCCTGCCTGACATTTGGACTAAGTTGGCTGATATGATATTGCCGGCATTCATTTCACCCCTTTCAACCCACATCTTCATCTCTTTCTGCAAGTATTCATAAACTAATAATTAGAGTGAGGACTGATAAATGTTGTGATAATAAGCAATAGAGCAATCTGTGGTTAGCAACACTGCATTGTGAAAATGTTGCTAGTTCATCTTAAATGACTTAAGATGACATCTTGATCCCACCTATGCTAAATGCACCATGTAACCATGTTAAAGCTACCTGTGGTGTGACAGTAAGTCATAAATAAAAGAGTAAAGCCTTTTTCCTCCAGTTTAGGTTGGAGATTGTTTTAAATCCAAGCACTGCTGGTGCTTTAGTTACTAAAACCTGTGAGACAAAAAGACCTTTACAATACTAGGCATTCTGTCAAAGCAGGAAAAGCACAGGTGTAGCTAATAACCCTAACAATTGCTCAGGCCTGGTACTGGCTCACCTAAATGGGATGCAGCTGTTGTTAATGTTACAAAATTCCACCTGTACTTTATTTTTTTTGCTATGACAAAAAAAAAGAAAAAGCCCACCTACACTGCGCTTTGCAATTAAGAGTGCATGAAAACTGGCATTAGCAGGGGAGCGGAGAAGCTGAAACAGTCGGGCTGTGGATATATGGTTGAAACTATTTAGCTGAAAGTCATTCATGAATGGTGAAATATTTACATTAGATTTTACATCTGTAAAATTGGATGAGTTGCACTCTGAATTACCATACTCAAATAACAGTACAAATAATGCACTATATAGCAAATAGAGAGGGATTTTGGTCTTTTATAGGTTAAGAGACAACTTTTTTGACTTTGTGAGTCTCTAATGCAACAACGGGCAGCACATTGCTTGACTTGTGTGCCATAACTTTATGGATGGGGTCGTTGCATCGAAGGTTTGACTTGGTTCAATCTTTCTGTATCAGAAAGGTCATTGGCCAATGTTCCTCAGGTCATAATATATTAACATTTATTTTCATGGGAGAAAACTTTTTTTCCTCACCAATCAAAACTAAGGGCAATAAAGAGTCTAAAAAGTTACTGCATCTATTAAACAAAGGTCAGAGAGATGACCTGCTCCATTGTATTAGCATTTATTTTGTGATTTGCCTATAAGGTAAGTGGCACAGTGGATGATAAAAACTCCAGAGCTGAGCCATCATTAATATCATCAGTTCCACCTGTGATTCTACTGCAATAACGACTCAAAATGTCTCTTTGTGAAACAGAACCAGAAAAGCTTAGATTCAAAACAATCCCCAACATAAACCTGAGAGACGATCTATCTCATTTCTTAAAAACATTGGGGACTTTAGCTTAGAAATGTAATGTGAGCATAGATGGAGTCTGAAGCCTGAGGAGGACCACACTAATTTATGTTCAATTAAATTAGTCATGTTGAACGTGATAATTACTCATGTTAAGCGAAATGATCATCCAACACTAGACGCTGATACAATGTGCCATGACTATGGCTTGTGGGCATTTTATTTTCTTAGTCATAACAGCTGGGACGGACCGGCTCTAATTTAAAAGCTTTTACAGGCTTGCAGCCTGAAAATATTCCAGCTACACTTCTGTGTGTGTGTGTGTGTGTGTGTGTGTGTGTGTGTGTGTGTGTGTGTGTGTGTGTGTGTGTGTGTGTGTGTGTGTGTGTGTGTGGTACTGTGAGATATACACATGTATTGCTCACCATTTTTTGTGTGGTCACACTCAGAATACACCACTATTCTGTCTTATTACCACTGACCCTTACACGCAGTAAATGCTTCACAGTAAAAAACAATAAACATATTAAAGTAATAAACCTTATTTATGTGGCCCATTTCAAAACAAAAGTTGAACACTTAGTACATAATAAAAAAGAAAAACCTTGATAAAACGCAGAGAGGTGAAAATGTGGTGGGCTGGCTCTGGGTCCTGTCCTCCTAGCAGGAGTGATAGTTCTGGTAATTGAGGCTCATTATTGATGATTTGGTGCACCTGCTGTTTGGCCTATTTAAACATCTCTCTGCGCTCCTTCACTGTTCAACCTCTCTGTAGAGCCTCCAGTCACATTTAATATCCCGCCTGTGTACAGTACCTAAACTGTGTCCTGATTCCATGCACCATACAAACTCTAAAACTAATTTGGTGTGTTCCCATTGGGAAAAGTGACAAAGTTGAGTGCAGTGAAAGAATGTGGATGATTTCTGACTGTGCGGTTGATGGACACGGTTTCTCCCACAATGTGATGCGCAAAGGAAGTGTAGTACATCACAGCTGTTAACAAATTGCAGTGAGACAGCTTGAGAAAGGTCATGGGACTATAAAAAAAAAAAAAAAGTTAAACTGGGAATAGCTTTTCAAAGTTGCAGTATAATGTCTAAAATCATGTCTTTTCATTTTTGGTTTGTAGGCTATATATTTAAAGTAAATTAATTTCCTGAATACTGACATCAGGACCACTGTAGTATGGTGTTTAGTGCACAACATGCAGTAGTATTTCTACAGTGAAATTAATCCATGTGTCAAAATAAGTGGTTATGGAAGCTAAGCAAAGTTGGGACTCCTGACAGGGCTAGCTGACGAGCTAATTACTTGCTAGCTAGCCGGACTAGCGCCTGTCAGTCACAATAGTTCCTAAGTGTATTTCGGTTTTCTCTTTACAGGGCCGTTTAGTCCCTCTGACATTTTGTTTTCAGGAATGTACAATACTTCATGTATTAAAGACAGGAAAAGGTACTCTGTTAGCCCGTTAGCTTAGCTCTGTTGCTAAAAGTACACACACAGTTCAGTTTTTTTATTAAGGTTTGCATTTGAACCATTGACTCAGTGGTCAATGGTATTGACTCAAAGTTCACAAACATGTTGTGAAAAATAATTTAATGATTTTCACCCCAAAATGTAGCTGTTTTTGAAATGTTAGCGAGTCCAAAACTAAGAAGACCAAGTAGTTTTAGTTGCCTAAACTAAATCAAACAGGTCAAAATGGGTAGTTCTGAAATGCACAGACAAACAAGCTTATGTTGTTTTTGTTTATGAGTGATGACTTATCACCATCATTAACCAAATTTCAAGAACTTGGCCCGTCCGAAGCTGAATGCGTCAGCCCCTGAGCCTGCAGTGTTTTGAGCCGTATAGAGCCCACCAGCTCGACGATCCCTCTGCCCTCAGTGGTGTCCCTGCTGGAGCCCCGACCCTGCCTCGGCCTCAAAATGTTTTGTTTTTGCAGCAGCTTGGCTGCTGAATCTGCTGCTGCTCGTGCCAGCGGTCCACACAGTGCCTCGGCTCCGGGGTGAAGGTCGAACTTTACAGTATCTGCATGTGGAAGGCCTTCTGCTACCACTCCCATGTTTATCTTTCTGCCATGGCCCATAACTGTTATCCACAGTAATCAGTAGCTCAGTAGTTAGAAATGAAACTCTGGGCAGTCTGTTATTCCCCCAGTATATCTGGAGAGACAAACAATCTCTGTTGGTTTACCTAAAAAAATGAAACTCTTAGCAGCCCTTGTCTTGCATCTTACAAAAGCTCAGCCAGCCAACATTCCCATTTGTCAGTGTTACTTTTAATGTAGCCAAAGTTCATCTGCAATGAGGCAATTTATTTATTTGAAACTGTTTTCCCAATTGTACGCAAAAAACAGTCAACAACCTAATCTATATTCACAATCACCCAGCTGTTTCTGTGGTGGGGTACGGAGTTCATTCACAGTGTTATTCTTTATAATTTACAGCAATTAAAAGTTTTTATTTTATGCTTTAAATCTGAACTATGAACAAAGGCAGCTGGTTTGACTTTCCTACATTGTTTTTGGCTGCAGGCTTTTATTCTTTAATGCCCCTTCTTTCCAGTTGGTGATTTTTGAAGTGCTCCTGTTAAAGCTCAATGAACATGCCTACTGCAGAGATATCATTCATTAATTTATATATCATAATATTCAGATTATGGGTCCTATTAGCCACTGTGCCTCTCGCTGTGCCAACTGTAGATCTTCTATTTAACTCCGTTAAAGCTGAAGATATTACATTGTGGACACCCCATTTCTTATATCAGATTGCCTTGCTCTTAATTACTTTATTCTAATTTTCTCAAAGAAACATTTTAGTACATATTTTACCTCATGAGAAGGTCCACATTTCATTACTTTTGTTAGAAAATTGATCAAAGAAGTAATTTGATAATGTGATTTACTAGAGTGGGGAAACAATAACATTCAATCATTTAGATTAAATATCAGACCTTTTATACACACATGGCACACTTGTTTCTTTGGCAATGATTGTTTGTGGGGAAGAAGTCATTTTGGGGCCGGTGCATCATGTGATCTGCAGTACCGACTGTGGCCACTGTGGTAAAACTCAGAGATCCACAGCTGAATGGGCCAGTCTTTGTGTTTGTCATCACTTCTTGTCTTGGAGCATGGCCTGTTGATGAAAGTAGGGGAATAAGGAATTACACTAATAAACGTAAAGAAAAATAATAGTACTAAATACATTTAGACATTTAGTCTGACGAGAGCTGTGTCGGATGTCATAGATGTGTATTGTGTGTATGTGTACTGTTAGTGAGCTCGTCTAACAAAGGACATGCATCAGTAAAAGTCCCGGAATAATAAGCTCTACAAAGCACCAGTGACTGTTTAGGGAGCTCAGGGGATCCATATCCCCCCACAGAGCTCCAGACAAAACCTCATAAACATTTTTATGCTGATCGTCCAGTAAGGCGGCCGCCTTGATCACAGCTCTGAGTAAAAATAAACAGCTAATTATTTATGTTTCATTAAAAAAGAAGCTAAAGGCGCACCAGTCGCGTACAGACTGAAAAAAGGGAATGACGCAAAAACAACTTTGCATGACAGAGGCACTTATTACCCCAACCTGATTTAGCCATCTGTTAAAATCACTGTCAGCTTATTGTAAATAATTCAGTGCGCTGCTTACGTGGACAGTATACTTTCTGCTGCAACTCATACAGTGTGAGACAGCTATCAAATATTGACTGTCATTTCTTTGTGTGTACCGTTTCCTTCCCCAACAACTAAGAATATGTTACACATGCTGGATGTTTCTGTTTAAAAAAATACATGTAGTGTTTTTAGGATGTGGTTGCTGTCTGTGTATTAAGTGTGTGGCGTGACCGTGGTTTGAGATATTTTATTTCGTTCCTTCAGTACAATCACAAAACAGCAGGAGCACAAATGAGTGATTGCAGGGAGGCAGCAAGGACACAGTGAACTCAGCAGTTATATTTACAAGGATGCTTATGTGAACCAAATATGGTAAGATTCCCTCTAATGTCAGGTTTCAACCTGTGATTGCACATTAGCTTGAGAGACTGGTGCTCTCCAGCACTGTAATTACCTACAGTAAGTGTCTTCAGCCAAGAGAATGGCAGCTCGCACAGGCAGGGGGTGGACTTTGTCTCAATTAGTCTTCTGTGTTTCATCTCCTTTCTCTCTAAAGACATCGGTAGCATGGAGATTGGCGTTGGTCCTGCATGCAGCTGGTGGGCTCATCTTCTCCTTGACACAACAGAGAAGTGTCACAGAATAAAACAGGAAGCATTCAAAGGATTGTGTAGAATTTTTGATCTGAAGGAACTCAGGGGTAACATCTGCTGCCGTCTGTGAAAGCAGCCTCTGATGGAGGTTTGATAGCTGACTGCTTTTGATAAGTCACTTATGACACTTTGTCTTTTTGTCTTTGAATGTTCATTTCTGCTGCTCCCATTAATGCTCAGTCTTGGGAAGGCCACAAGTCCATGCGTTGCTTTGTTGTCATACATTTTCATAAATGTGTTTGGTTCCTGAGTGCATCTGAATCTTCTCTACTTCTCATCATAACAGGACGAGCAAACCTTTCTAGAATCAAATAAATGGAAGAAAAGCTTTCATTACATTCATCCACAAAGACATTATTATAGTATAGTGACTGTCTGAGTATTATATACTTTAGGAATGCTATGAGGTAGCCTCACCTGACCTCTGCAGAGCACTTCACAGTCATGTACCAGCGTTAAAACAGAGACTGGACCCCACCAGCAGGTCTGTGCTCTCTGTGCGTCCATTTCATCATGTTCCAGTCCACCACGAGCTATATACAGTTACACAAGCTCAGAGGACAAAAGGCAGAACTGTCATCGTGACAGGGCACTGGGGTGTCAAAGGGGCAGGCAGCACTACAGGCAAGGTCTGCCAGTGCTATATGAGGATTCTGGCGACAGTCACAACAGGACAAAGCTACAAATGTCTCACCAGCCCTTCATGTAAAAATACAAAAGAGCAGAGAGGGAATGTGCAGTAGGCAAACCTGCATTAGATATGGCTTTTATATAAAAATACATCTCTTTTGTCACCCACAGCGGTGTTCCTTCCATTCTCAAGCCGCGCAGAGTGGAGGCGTTTTACACGCTGCAAGGGGAAAAAGGGCCAATGTCACTTTTCCAAGGAAGACGTGGTCAGAAACGTTCTTGATGGCAAACAGCCTAAGGAAAATCAATCTTGGTCTTGGCCCGACCACTGACTTTGATTGAAGACTGACGGCTAAGATGGGAATTCAGATTTTCTGATGTTCTAAAGATGCCAACTGGCAACTGACATGTTGATGCTCTGATGTAAAGCCCCGTTTGTATTATTTTCACATACATTGGCGCCACCGTGCTAAGAAATGTGCAATACGCCAACTAAGGCAGTGAGGAAGGCTGCTAGCATGCATGAAATGAGTGCACAGTTTTAAATCACCTTAATCAGCATCATCTCTTCAACTTCTGGGGTGATTTTGGATTTATATGATTAACATGAGGAATCAAGCTTCAGACGTAGAGTCTACTAGTTTATTTCAGGTACTGCATACAAAATGTACTTCAGTAAGATGATTAATTCAAATAAAATTACCCACAAATGTAGTTCAGTTCCTTATTAGCCCAAATGACTTAGCCACAACAACTCACTAGAGAAGCTGATTTATGCTGTAATAAACCCAAACACATACAACCACACACTAATGTCTGAAAATAGTCCACCCATCCGTTTACTCATTTTAAAATCATCTGCAAGCACACTCCAAAATCACCGCAAACACTGTTTTGGGGCATTGTGAGCGCTGACACCATCTGGCATTAAGTGAGGCACTCTGAGAAATATGGCTGCTTTGTGGATGTCTGACTGCAAAGGGGAACCTGGGGCAAGGGCTTTGTAGTTGAAGATATGTTTACAGTGTCTAATAGATCGGCACAGGGCCAGGAATCTGTCCGTCCACCTGAGGCCACAGACAAGGGTCAAACAAGTCGGTGGAGAGAACCGAGAGGTTTAATCACCAGGTAGTGAAGTGTTGAAGGCCGACCAGAAAATTCAAGCCATGAGCAAATGTATTTACAGGTCTTGAAATAAAATACGGTGGTGGAGCCATGTTTGTGATTTTTTTCCCCCCTTTTTACTGCAGTTACCTCTCTTATATAACCAAAGTCATTTTCTATTGATGGTTCACTTTAATGTCAAACCTCGTCTGCAAACTTGAAAAATTTGCATGCCAGGTATCATCTATTCCCCCAAGTCACAATCCCCATAAAACTCATTGCTTCCCCCTCCCCTTGCCCCCTGCGCAGGTGACAAGCTAAAATGAGAGACAGCTCCATTTGCTTACCATAGCTAATTGGATTAGTGCTTAGGGCACTACAATAACGGCTGAATTTAGAGAGGCAGGCGGAGAAAATGGGGGAGCTGAGTGGTAGAGCCAATTTTCCAGTGAAATGAGCTTTGCTCCAGGTGACGAGAAAACTCCTGCAGAGAAATAGAGAAGCTCTGTGTTGGAAGATTTTCTGCCACCAGACGCAGCAATGTGTCACAGAATTTACATTCAGTGCATTACAAGACGTTGTGACATGTTTACGCCATCGTCACAATGCAGCTGTGACGATGCAAATTAATTACATGTCATAAAAGGAGATGATTGTGTCCTCTTTTTATATCGTGTTCATGCAGAATACTTGATTCTGATTAGCTGGAGGGTATGCGTCAATTTTAGATAAGAGTGCAGGTCTGATGTTGCATCCTTATCCTCGTCATAAATTCACATCTAAAGGTATATTTTTAGGTACCCTGTGGAGTTTTTTTTTTTTTTTTTAAATGGACACATTTTGGTGAGAAATGTATCTTTCAAATTCTAGGGCTCTCTGCAACACTGTACTACTTTATACAACCACCAGAGGCCACCAAAGTGAGAACATTTCAAATCCCATGCACATGACTAATATTAAAAATGTATGTTTCACTCTTTATTCCACCCTGCGGTGAAAATATGAGTTCAGCCGTCATTATATCTTTGGTAAAACGGCAGGCTGTCTTAGCAATAACGGCAGAGTGACTAAGGTAGTTAGAAAAAACTGCATATAATGGTGGAAATGTACACAGACAATCTTTAAAGAACTTAAAAATATCTTAATTAGCATATTGCCCTGAAACCTCCCCACACTCGCTTTAAAATAAAAACAAATGTTTCCAGTTCCTACTTGTAAATCTGCACAAAGCAGCTCCGGATCATAGCCGGAGTGCAAAATGTGAGGATGCAGAAATCATGTAACGAAGTGATGCTTCACGTAACGGGTTCACGGGAGGCAAAAGGTTTGACGTAACAACAATCTTCGGTTAAAAATAATACATTTTGGACCTTTTCTTTAAAAAGAAAAGATTTGGTTGGTCTTCTGGCTTTGATGTTATTTTAGGCATCACACCACAGTAAAGTGTTTTTGTTTTTATTTATGTTTTTGGAAACCTGCATTGTTTTCATTCATGTATGGATGCTACAGTCCTCTTTCTCCTAGCCTTTGTTGGTCAGTGTTGCCAGATTGAACTGACAAAAAGTTGTCAAATCAGAGCGTACTTTTCAGATGAGAGAAGCGTTCGACCTTTTGGTAATGTAAATGTAGCAGTCCCAGTCAGAAAACGGGGGGGGGGGGAAGAAATCCGTTTTAGGCTAAGTATTAAAACAGGACATGAAATCTAAAATTGCTGAGATGCTATGGAGAAGACGTGGACGTATGGCCGTTCTACAGTGCTGATTTATCTGATGAGAGAGGCAATTTAACACTTCTGCGCTGATTTGCGGGTATTTGTCATGCCCTGTCCACCCAGATCAATATGGGTGTCAGTGCTATGGCCTTAAATTACTGTTAGATGCTCATTAAGAAGCAAAGCTCAATAGAACTGTGGGTGTTACTATGGTTTGTGTAGATAGGTGTGTGTGTGTGTGTGTGTGTGTGTGTGTGTGCGTGTCTAGTGCACCTGTGACTGCATCTTTCTGAAGTGCCTGCCAATAAACACCAAGGCCATGAGGTGGTTTGAGTTTCAGAGGTTTAATCAACCAGAGGCATGATCTCTCCCTCTCACACAAACACACTTACACACTCTCGCGCACACACACAAAAAAATATGAAGTAGCGAGGTAAAGACCAAACTCTCCTTGAAGTTACCTTCTGAAACCTCAGGTCTCTTGGTATACAATATAATATATAGCAAATAATGTTGCAGTGCAGATAAAACATGAAATAGTATGTGCACAATGGGATGATTAAAGGCCAGAAAAAGCAATAAAAGAAGTGTGTCCATCCATCAACGGGCTGCTGAACACCAAGAATAATCTCAGTCTCAGGTGGACTGGATGTCTGACAGAGCCTCTCCTCTCTAAATCACATGGCTGCTCTCTTATTTCCTGGATGACTGGACAGTTTCTCCCCTCAGCCATGTACAAAACAAGCAACTTCTGAAAGAGAAACTTCACCAGTCAGTCAATGGTGAGTCACATTTATGGGGTTTTTTTTGTTCCTGCTCACAGCCAAAGCGACTTCCAAATCCGGAGCAACTGGGGATACAGCGTCTTGCTCAAGGACACTTCGACAGGAGGAGCGAACCACCAACCCTACAATTGATGGACGACCTGCCCTACCTCCTGCACCACAGCCGCCCTTATGAGCCTTAATAGAAGTCTCCACACACTTTGTTAACGATAGTATTTGCTTTCTGCTTCAAAATGGAACATTTTTAGTTGGTTTACAAACTATATTCCTTAATATATTTTATCCCTAAGACCTCCAGTGACCACACGTTCTTTTCTGCTTCATATACATTTATTTAAGACAGCTAGCTCACCTTTCGCTGAGCCCTGCTCCTATTGACTGTTGCCAAATCTCACACAAAACACTCACAGCTGCAGAGATGAACAGGCGGGGGAAGGTACCTTTGGTTACGTTCTGTAACCCCCATTCTATGAGTATGGGCTCTTAAATTACTTTAAATTACTTCAATTATGTTGACAACTGACAGTGTATTAAGGCCAGTAAGAAAGACATAACCCTGTTTGGCTCGTTTAAAGCTTAGCTTAAATACGTGTGTAAGTTAGCTACCAGTGATAACTCGGGTAACATTAGCTGGGGTTGCTGGAGTGTAACCCTCTTCAGATTCAACAAAGAGCACAACGGAGATGCTACATTCAGCCTGAGCTGTGATAGCTTCCTCACAGTGGGGACGTACCCTCTCACCACACAACCCAATGTACTTTAGCATTTACTTTATTAAAAGCTCGCTGGCCTTGGACATAATGATTGGTTACTACTGTGTGTAGCAAGCTAGTTAGGCAAAGATGCTAACAATTGCAGCTTACAGGACATTCTAAACACACCGTTTAATCCATTCCTTATACTTTTCCATTTGTGTTTTTGGTTTTGGGAAGGTTAAAGAAACCTGACACCACCCTGAAAACTCTTTAAATGCAGAGTATTACTCTTACTTCAGCCTCCTCACAAACCACCGGCTGATGTCGGAGACGCTACGCCCGTGTTTACTGGCGCTCTACGAAGCAAACACAACTTGAAAAAAGGACACGCAAGACACACCGTGTCCTGTAGCAGCCTACGGTTGGATAACGTGTCCAACACCAGCCTCCTGTTCTTCATGTAGAAAACACTGCGACAGTATCCGACCATCAGCTTACCTTGCTCCCAGACCTGCCACTGGCTGATGTGCTTGGCTGCCTGACTGTCTGAGGACACGAGTGAGACCATCCTAATGAGAGATAAGAAGAGCGCAGAGGCATATCTGTGTGCTCCAGCATGTGTTGGTGCCGAGATCCCCTGGAGAGCAGCCGTTAAATCTACTTTTTATCTATTCAGAAAAGGATTCTGAAGTAGCATTTAATGTAAACCACTTAATCAATGGATGCAAACGGGGGTTAGTTAGTTTCTCACTGAGACACACAGTGTGCATCCACCCTGGCAAACACGTTGAATGCCTTTCCCACCTCCTAAAACATTTGCAAAAGGTTTTGTTGTTTGCATGTGCAGAGCAACCCTGCATTGTTCATATCAGCTCAGTCTCCCTCTCCTCCCTGTTAGAGCACTGCTCCCTTTTACAGCAACATACTGCACAGGGTGTGTTTTAAGTTTGAACATTTTATATGTGAATGAATGAGTGAATGAATGAATGAAGGCAGCGCAAACAACAATGCTAACAAAAGCCAGAACCAAAATGCTGAGTCCAGAAATAAAGAAAAACAATTTCAAATACTCTTTCACAATCACATTTTCAAATATTGTATTGTCTACTAATAACTTGTATAACTAATAACTAAATTGCTGACAAAACACACACTGGAGAAGTCAGAATAAATACTATCGATGTCGATGTTGCTTCTATTGCAGGCTTTTTGGCAAACCTCCAATTTGTGCTCATTCGTATACAGGAATATTTTAGGGTTTTGTTGAAACGCTTTATGAAAAATGTAATTTAATATACTGTTTGTTTCAGATAATGAGATTATTGAAATTGTGCGTGCATGCATTTTTTGTCATTTTTGTTGTTGGTACTTTTAAACTAGTGAAACGTTTTCATGTGGTTTTTATGGTTATACTCAACTATAAACAAAGCAAACTGAAACTGCAATTCAAAAAATAAGTCAATGGACACACAATGTTTTCATATTGTGTACATGTTCTCATGCAAGCTGTGGCATCAAATTCAAGTTTTAACCACTTGAAAATCTACAAAGTTGAAACTTTCTATCCATTGTCACAACACTTCACTGAACCCAGTTGCTCATGTAGGAACATTTTGGAGACACCATGTTGCTAGAAGAGCACAGTGCATTCGGCGTAATTAGGATTTAGTTTGGCAGTGTCTCCAAAGCTTGTTGCCTCTGTACAAAATCCTAACAGGCTACACAATGTGTTTGTCTGAGCTATGGAAGAACGGTGAACTCAAGCCTGAGCCTGTAAGCTGCCACAGAAGAAAATGAATGAATTCACAACAAAGCAGACTTTAAGAGAGAGAGAGAGAAACAGAGGCAGAAAGGTGTTCAAGTGATGACACATAGCATAGCTATGTTCTGCAGCAGATACATTTCTTTGGAGACTGTTTGTGACTGTCTGCTTCTGTTTTTAAAGATTTAGCTCAACTTAATTATTCATCATTTTGGCTGCGGATGATTTCTAAATAAAATCCATTTGTTCTTTTTCCTGCTGAGAGTTGAATGAGAAGATCGATACCACTCATCTGTGGGCAAATATGAAGCAAGCGCCAGCAGCCAGTTAGCTTAGCATAGCATATAGACTGGAAACAGAGGGAAACAGCTAGCCTGATTATGTCCAAAGGTAACAAAATCCACCTACCAGCACCTCTAACTAAAATGATATATTGTGTTAATTAGTGCGATTTAATGTGTTCTAAAACTGAAGTGCGACAACAACAAGACTTTTAAGAGTTTTACGAGGGGTTACATGCTGGACTAATTCTTGTCCAGGAGCAGCAACTTCTTGGACCACAACTTGTTTTTACGCTTGTTTGATTGAACTAATTATATATGACGTGTTCATTTGTGGGTTGCTGGTGGACGGATTTAGTTAACTTTAGAAAATGGACTGAGCCAAGCTAGCTGTTTCCCCCTTATCTTTATGCTAACTTAAGCTAAGGGCCAATTTTGTATTTAATGGACTGATAAGAAAGTGTTATCTAAGAAAAATTCCAAATTAGTCAAAATAAGTTTGACTTTATATATAAATATGTACATTTCATAAAACATTTTACTTCTGAAATGTAATATTCTTTGAGCTGGTGATTAGAATGAATATAAACCAATGGATTTTCATTTCCTTGTTGATGACTTTGTGAGTCTGGGGTTCATTAAAACTACAGCGTGATGCAGATGCACAGCTTAGCACCGTCAAACTCACATCTGTGACCTCCGAGGACCAGTGCGTTTAACGGGGGACTGCCTCTCATTACTCATCCTTTATCTGCTGTCTCATTATACCCTTCTACTGTTTTTTGAATTTTTCTATTACTGTCTTTGCAATGCAAATCTTGTGCTTAAATCAGCAGCTCTGTGTACAGAAGGCAAGGGGGGGAAATGACTCATCCTATTTGTGTTGAGAAACCTGGGCACTTGGGGAGGCAGTCGGGGTGTAAAAAGGGAAAAGGCTCTGAAGAATATTCCCATCATCTTAAATGCTGAATTTTTTCCACTAAAGTATGATTCATATGAGACAGAAAGACTAGCTATAATCTTTGCGGCGCAGCATCGGGTCTGCAGTAAACTAACGTGTATGTGCGGATGTGCCTTCCTGGATGGTGGATGATAGCTGAGGTGTCATGACTGCAGGCCTATCACTCGCTGCGTTTCCCCCGCAGTGTGAGCCAATATGTTAGTAGACATAGATGTGGGCATTGCCTAATGGAATCCAGTCAGCATGGCTGATACCATCACCAAGTCACACTGCCAAGCCTCGATAACACCAGGCTTTGGAGCTGTGGCAAGTGTCCTGGAGAGCCCTGCAGGATGTTACATATTAATACTTCTCGACATTTGCTGGGTGATAAGCAGCCCGGGTATAAATATTTCTTTTCATGAAAGCACTTTGGCAGAGCTTCCACGTAGAAGACAATCTCTGGCAATTTTCTCTTCATGGACCTGTATCTGAAAACAAATGCTCTGTCCTCGGTAACCTGTACTTCTTAAAGAGGCATCATCACAGGAAGGTAAAGTAACACGTGAGGTCATGTGGCATTAAAGGAATAGCTGGACATTTGGGGAAATGTACTCATTCACTGTCTTGTCTTCTGCATGGTAAATATGAAGCTACAACAGTGAGCCAGTGAGCTTAGCTTAGCATAAAGACTGGAAACAGGGGGAAACAGCTAGCCTGGCTCTGTCCAAAACTCACAAAACCACAAACTCACTAATTTACTCACTAAATTATCACATTGTATTTTCTGTTTGTACAAAAAGTACAGTGTAATAAGACAGTTCGGCAACTCTCATCGAGAAAGCGAATAAGCATATTTCCCAAATCTCAAACTATTTATTTTAATAAGTGAGAATCGTCTTACAGTCATGAGTCACAGTAACCAGCTGTGTGTGTGTGTGTGTGTGTTTGAGGGTTGGTTTGTGTGCATGCACCCGTGTGTCTGCTCCCTACAGAACCTTGAAATCTAAATGTGAAAATGCAGAGCGAAACAAATACAAACCTGGCATATCTTGTTCTCATCCCTCTCTCTGCCGAAAGATTAAAGATTCATGTTCTATTACCCCATCAAATATGAATTGCGGTTTATAAGATCACATTTGAAATTCCAGGTCACAGCTCATGCATTCCCAAATACTTTTGGTGACATCATCTGGGTTTATTTCTGGAGCCGACTGACAGTAGTTCACAAACGTGGGTTTGTTCCACGTCAAGAGAAGGTAGACTGTGACGAAGACGACTATCACAGTTCTAAATGCTGAAATAATGAAGCAGAGCTACTGTATATGGAGATGTATTTAAATGTGTGCCTCAGCTACCACAGCTCTGCATGAGTTATGAGATTGCCTGATCACTTGTCACGCGCTGGCATAAAGGAATGAGGCATGTGTCATATCTTGTTTAAGCAGCCTGACACAGTGTGTTTTTGGTGGATGCTTCACGGCTGCTCCTCAGCCTCTCATTGTCTCTCATGTTGTCCAACGGTTCCTCCCCTCCGGCTGTTAACTGACTGGGGGAAGTTTCCCGCCGGATACCATGACGACGGCTGGCATCCGCGCCTTGCACCCCGGCAAATGGAGGTCATCTGAAGAGACAGCAGGCTTACCTCTTACCTCTTACCTCCGCCGCCGCTGCCATAGCTACGCGAGCAGGCAGACTCTCTCAGCTCTCAGCCATCCCAGCGTGCAGTTCACCTCTCAGCGGGCTGGAGCCACGCATCCGTTCCAACGTACATATGCTCGTGCAGAGGAAATCAGGGGCCAAGAGACTAGCAGCATGCGCTTGCATCTCTTACACATCCAGGTCCCTCCAGCTCTGTGTAGAAATCCACCAGAAAATGAAACAAGAAGAAGAAGCTGCTGCAAAGAACGAGTTCTGCACTCCCCTCCTGGCAAGTAGCCCACAGCATGAAATGATCAAAACACATTAATTATTCATAACAAAGTAAAGATTCCATATCTCAGATGTGTGTTCACCCACAGGATATTTTACGTTTCTTTTCCTGAAAAACCAAAAAAAAGAAGCGTTTTTTCATCTGTGCTTGGGTTCTCTCAGGTCAGACGTCATTCTTTCTGTGTAACATTGAAGCCGAAAAACCACAAGGATGAGGCAAAAATGACATGAAAACAAAGTAGAAACTGAATAATTATGCTCAGCATTCTTAGAAAAAACAACAGCAGCCTGTTCTTCAATATTGCATTCAGCTAATGACAGCGAGGACAGGACGAGATCAATCGACAGTGACAGTGGAGCCAAATGGCATCGCAAAGAATCGAGAGCATGAATAACAAACTGGATCAAATATTAAATTCATTGAAAAGGGGAAAACACTGGCAATGACAGCGTAATCAATCCACATTTTGTCCTGATCTATTATGTAACAGCTCAGACAAAAGAACACAAATGAAGAAAGAAGCCAATTCCTCCTCCGCTGTGAAACCTATTTTCCCTTTCACCCTTTCTTTCCCTCCTCATTCCTTTCTTAATGTTCCCTTCCTCTTTCTTCTCTTCCAGTCCATTTTCTTGTGCGTCTTCAGTATATTATGGCTTTGTGCAATAGCATGTGGTGATTTCACATTTCAGAGTTATTTGCTGTGGTTTTATATGTGCTACCACCACAGTGGAGAGACCGCCTGCTCAATTTCTTTCCTCGTGACAGATTTCATGCTCTCTGTATCCATCTTTCTTACCAGCTTGGGCCACATTGCTTCTGAAATAGGAAGAAAAGGTCGCAGCGTTAATGCACAAAGTGACAGCAGATATATCACCTAAATCTATGGTGACTTTTGGCAATACATCCCACACACGGACTCTCAGTTTTCATTGGAAGAAAACAGGAGTGATGAGAAGGATTCAGAAACTGGAAATGCACAAAGTCTCTGCTTGGCTTGAAAAGGTTTTGATTTCTAATTATTAATGTTTTTAATGAGGAGATAATTGGAAGAGGGGAGTCACTCTAATATAATTAAAATAAACTTCAGCCTCAATATAGTTCCCTTTTTTAAATGTGTCTTTTTTTTTGCAGCTTTAAAAACTGATGGCGACAACTTCATAATGGAAACATATCGGTAATTGAACCATTAAGAGGCACAACTTTGGATATTTTCTCTTTAACAACGCATTTGCATTTTGGCTTTTACCCATTTTTTTCAGTTGTAAATATACCCATGTCACCAAGGATACCATCAAAGTGTCCTTACTGTGACTTTCCGTCCTTGTTTAAGGGCATTTCAAGCATGATTGGAGGTTTTGGGGGTTTTGCATTTGGTGCAGCCTTGTGCTGATTTCCATTCCTTTACACTGTTTTCCGGCACTTTTGTCACACAACATTTCCCTCATCTAAATTGTACTTTAAAGTTAATATATTTTTAAATAAGACTTCCTCACAGTAAGTAGGAGGGCACCACTTTTGAGTTGATTTTATGCCAGCATGCTTTAGTTGACATTTATCCTGCAGATTACAGATAATGGAAGCATCTTGCTTTGATTTGTCGGTTGGCCTCACTGGGTTGTGAATGACAGCAGAATATTTATCTTGGAATCAAAAAAAAAAAGTAGGAAATCAGGGAGGCAGAAACTGGAAGTAAGATGCCTCTGGCTCTCGCTGTGTTCCCAAATGTGCACATTAATTTAAAACAGAGCCATTTCAAAATGTTCAAATGTATAGCCTGATATTGGCTCTCTACTACTCTCTTTGCAAAATGTGATTGATGGCAGTTCTTTGTGTTTACTGTGCCATGTGGAAGTGGCTGAGAGTGAATGAGCCTGAAAAACAACCCTGGCTATGATGGCAAAACTGACTTGAAAATATTGTAGATGTAGGATGTAAGTATCAGCTAAATTAAGGATAAAGAGGAGTTAAAATACTGTATGCATCCAACAGGAAATGCTTCTGCTCGAGATATTTGCTATACATCCATAAAGTTGAAATGTATTTCTGCAGTTCCCCTTAGTTTTTCTGCTGAAACGCTGCGTAAAGCTAAGAACTTTTCAGCCCGCAGCATTGGTTGCTAACTGCCCATTTGCTAACGTGTTAGCCATATCAACTTTATAAGCGGATCATATGTCTGAATTGTCAAAGCTCTTTCCAGCTTCTTCTGCTGCCCCCAAGTGGCCGGAACCCAAGTCATGCAGGTTTTTACACTTTACACACACACACAGACACAAAGCATGAATGAAAGTGCAAGGAACTAGTTATTACAAAAATAAAATCTAAATTCAGAGGTCCACTTTCTAGCTTTTTGAGGTTTTGAAACTCCTCTCAAACTCTTCAATCGTTTGTGTTCAAGGCAAACTGTCCACTAATGAAAGCTGTGAAATGCACTTGAAGACTCCAGAGAAAACAAGTGGTAGTAGTTTTACCCCCAAAATTAAAAACTTCCATTGTCAAAAGCTAACTCTTCAGACTCAGAACTGTAAGAGGTGCATCACACTAAAACAAATAAACATGTTTTATGAAGTGGACAAAATGAACTGAACTTGATGTCATGTTCGAACAGGTCAAGATATTACCTCATGATTTCATAGACCGGTGTGGCTCCTCCTTGTTTATCGGTTTATTCTAAGAAAGCTAGACTGAACTGGGGCAAATGTTTGAGTTAATGTATTAGAATGTTATTTTTGTGATCATTACAGTAGATTTGTCACTGATTTAAATATGTTGTAGATTGCAGGCTGGTGGAGCCATTAGTAAGGCTTTTTTTCACCCCCTCTGTCTCTCTCTCACTCTTTGTCCTTGTGGGTGATTAGAATGCACCCTGGTTGTCTGTCTGCTTGCTCATTAATCACACTGCGAGAGACTGGGCCGAGCACTAAATATACAGTTTGTCCTCATCTCAGCACTCCACACAAAGTGCTATTACAGCAGAAAACCAAACAGGGTCATAAATGACTCATAGGCAGGGCTATCGGTTGGCTAGCGCTCATACTAACCCTACCAATCAGCAAGGCATTGAATGACTTCCCACCATTTATGTAAATCAGTGCTCCAATAAAAACAGTCGTGGGTAAACAGGCTTTAGCTCGTCCTGCACAGGTATTCTGTGTGCATTATTGCATTACAATGTTTTCAAGGCTTTTCAGAGCACAGCGAAAACTTCACCTTGAATGGCTAACCAGCTCCTAATTGAAAATATACAGAACAAAACCTGCTGTACGCCATCATTCATCATCTCTGCCTGAAGGTAAACCGTATCTTGTCCGGGGTTATAACTCCCTCATGATCCGCTAGAGAGCAGGTCAGAGCTGCTAGCATCACCTTTAACCATAGCTGCATATAAAGCTTCCACACGGTATGAAAATAAAAAGGCAGAGGAAATGCTATGTGAACTTTTTTTAATAACCTGGAAGCCCACATGCTACCATGTGGCCTTGGAAGTAACACCAGGTTAGGCAGTTAGCCAGACATGCTAACATCTCCTTAGAGCAGATTAACATATAACCTTGTAATTTGTACCATTTGTAGATGTCCAATCCATTCCTTACACTTTGGCTTTCTTAATGTGCAAAATATAGCTGTTAAAATAGCCCAGTGCACTCTGATTCAGTACGAAATCCAGTGCTTTGCGGGTTTCTAAGTTTGGATAATCACTGTTCAAATCAGACAGCTTGGCGTTTGTTTCTTGATTTTTATCCTTGAAAATCAATCCAAGCTTAAACCTTGAAAACCATAAATGAACTGTTCAAGCCCACAGGTGAGAGTGGACGTCATAATGAGTGGTGCACAGCAGGAAAAAAGGACCCAAACTCAGACAAACAATCCAACAGTTTATTTAACATAAAAACTTACATGCAAGAAACTCAGGGAACAACAGCCGGGAGAACTGACAAAGACAGTGTGACGACGAACCACAGCAGGGGGGTAACAGTGTGACAGCACCACAATGAACAAAGGAACAGGAGCAGTGTATAAAGGAGAGGAGACAACGAGGGAAGCAGACCCAGGTGGGTAACAAACACAGGCCAGCACACAAGACACTCAGGAAACTTCAAAATAAAACAGGAAACAAGAGCAACAACCACACAGTCCACACAAGGAGTCCTTGGGATCATGACAAGGAATGCAAATGAGGACATTTTATTCATGAAAAAACAGCTTCAGTAATCAGGGCAGACAGCGTTTACCCCTCCAGCCTCGCTGGTCCCAATCATTTTCGACACTTTTAAAGACGAAGGAGGATATTTGTGATTCAGAAGAGAACATTAAGTCAACTGACGGCCATCATGCACCAGAACTTCAAATAAATTGGCAATATGCTTGATGTGGTTAACTACTCAAATACCAAGTCAAATCAAGTTCAAGAAACATACTTTACCAAGAAAATACACAATAACTTCAAGGATTTGATTAAAAAGGACAAGGACACTGTAAAAGGGAACCCTTTTTTCTTTAAGTATTGTGCTTTCGATGGGCCTCCGCATTCAAAGACCAACCTAAGGGCAGTAATTTACCTGCAACCTAAACTCATAAGCCATTATTTCTGCATGATTCACAGGAAACCTAATGAGGTTGGAGCCGTCGCTTCCCTAATGGAAGCCAAACAGACTTTCCTTTTAGAGATTTTCTGCCTAAGGACTTTCCAGCCTGTGAATGGGGATTGTTTTGCATTTTCGGCATTAAATGTCTGCTTTTTGACAATTCTGAAGCAAATGGAATATGCCCCCCCAACACCAATTAACAAGTGAAAAATAACAACAACTGCAGATGTGCGTCTTCATTGGTAACGATTCTGTCTTCAGGATTCATCCTGGTCTCTTGGGGAAAGAGATAAGTGTGAGATTCATTTCCACTGGGAAACGTGGGAATTGTGCCCCTCAAAGGGGCCTCGTGGGGATTATTACACGGTGTGTGAAAACAGTTGTATAATATCTTCTGTCTGTTTTATTACGTCTGAGAAAATCACTCAAGTGACATCACTTGGGACTACAAAAGTTCAACAGAAATCCTGTGCCACAGCTGGGGGTGTTAACCAGGCAGTGGGTACAACAAAACCCAAGATTGGGTTGCATTATGGGAAGTGTAGGATCCATGGTTTTTGAAGCTTGACCTAAACATGAGCCTAAAAGTTCAAATATCTCAGCCTCTGTTGATTTTAACCATTTCTTTTCTAAAACTGTCTCTTGTTTGCCCCCCAGTTTTAACCAAGCACTACTATGATGAACCATTGGAGCGCCTCTTTATTGCATGAATGATAATCCGTCAACACCAACACCTCAAAAAGCAAAACTTTAAAATTGCTCAGATACACATGTAATTCAGATGTAAATTGACAGACATATACAATTTAATCCAAAAATACACATATATATAATCCAATGAAGACATAAAAATAAAAAAATACTTAAAGGTAACACTTGGCTGTGAAGTTACACAAGTTTAATTATCTTTTAATTACCATGTTTGTCCTGTTGTTTGAATATATAAAAAATATATAGACTGATATAATTTGAATGCATTGACAGTAAAAACATGAGCCAGTATGTATTTAAATTCCTCCCTACAGCATGATAGAATATTCTCTAAACGTAAAAGTCATCCTCATTGTTGGCTTCTTTCATTTTTCTTTTCAAAAACAACAGTTCAAGAGTCGACTGGGGTGGTTTGCCTTCTGGGGAAATGTGCGTCCTGGGTGTGAGGTGGTGTGTGTTTCTCTGGCAGGCTGTTTGCTCAGGAAGATGTCAGCGGTTCATCTGCAGCATATTCACTTACAACTCAACATGGGAACAGTGTGTTTCTGCAGCAGCCGGTGCAGAAACAAGCTGCAGAACAAGACGTGCTGCACACTTTACTGTATAAATATACGCCACGTCTTCCAGTGCAGTGTCAAGGTTTTACTGTACGCCAAACAGAACTGCTGAGCACAGAGTGTGCAGTATTTGGGCAAGGCTTAATCTACACAACAAGCAATGAATCATAAACAAGATGTCTTATTGACGTATCGACCTTTACCCGCGTCAAAGTGGTTGCCTGTTTTGTATCCATCCCCCCACGCCGTTTCAATTTGAGCCACTATAATTCTCTGGATTGCAACTCTCACATTTCACGCTTGATTTCACATTTCTCTCCACATTTATGGAAAAGCGGTTGTGTTTGCTTATGCAATTTACGTTAATGGCTCTGAAGATTGTTTTTGCTACGGCTTGGACGGCCATAATATGTGGGAAGTTGCTTTATAAAAACAGTTGTACCCTTTGTCACAGATCATCTAGCTTTGTATCACCTTGGAGATTTTACATGGCATAAAGCGAGGGATTTACCGACGTGACAACATTACACTGTCCACTCTGCAAACATGATTTACAATAATCCTGTCATTACATGGTGATAAACAAATACACACACTTGACACTGCTGCCGTCACTGCTGCTGCCAGTGCTTCTTTCAATTGTAATCAGGATCTTATTGATGCATGGCATCATACAGTAAATACAGCTGCAGATCACCAAGATTACAACCAACCACTGCTGCAGTCAGAGCCACGGCTCACTGACAACTACTGAACCAAAAAAATCAAGTGAAATTGTGCTGTTCAGAAGAGGATCGGGTGATGACAGAAGGATGGAGAGAAATAAGCAAAAATGTACAAAATTCCAAGAGTACATAAACAAATGATTTAACTTTAGTGACAATTGTACACATGCAGCTCTTTCCTTGACCTGACAGTGAGTAGTAGGGCTGTGCCTTTTTATTCGAATTTTGAATAACTGTTCAAAACACCGAATCAATTAAAGCTAGAAAATGTTGCGTTTGAAAGACTAAACAGCTAAATCTTTCTCTTAGAATTTAAAAGGCAATATGGATTAAAATTCAATACACTTCGGGGTTTTGCCGTTCCTGCATTACTTGGTCTGTTATGACCAGTAGCTTATTGTGGCTAATGTTAGCATTTGTTAGCTTACTTTAAACATTTTATTTGTTCTATTTAAATGACATTACTGAGTCAGTTTCCTGACTTTCTGATCCCTCTGAAGTTGCGCTACTCTTACACTATATTTTACTTCATTCAGATAACCTAATGATGTCTTTAAAGCAACACACTCAAGATCAAGAGCATCTTTTCTCTTCGTTGAGATTAAAGTAATTTGTACATGGTCCCTGAATTAGGTTAATAATAAAAAAACTAAACTAAGAGAATCTTGGGAAATTCAATGTGTCATAATGACGTAAATCATAGTGGCACAGTGGCAGCTATGAGTCAGAGTTGCATATTCTGGTTTTAAATATTTGTATTTATAATACAGAATATGATATATATGCTCTTGTAATGTGTAAACAGCTCTCTGTGCAAAAATACAACAAGCTGCATGAGTGTTCATGCAGTCAAACGTTTGAATGAATGCTTTCTAACGACTTCTTCTCTGATGGAGTCTGGGGGTCGGGACGGTCGGTGCAGATTGGCGGGGCCAGGTTCTTTGATAATGGCCTACTACAGCCTGACCTTACATGTCAAAGGTAAGGTGTGGAGCGAAGTCGAGCGTGACATTTACGGGTCATATCCGCTGTAAGTGATTGGAGCGCCCTTTGTCTTCATGGTTGGAGTTAATGGGGATGTCAGGGAGAAGGTGAGGCCATGTCTCACAGTGGAAGAGAGGAAACGTCAACTGTTTCACAGCGCACGTGGCAATCGATAGCCGTATTGACAGTGGCGGAGATCCTTCTGTAACGTGATGGATTCACCAAGCGGCGGCCATCTTTGACACCATTGGCGACAGTAGCACAATAAAGGTCATCGCGGCGTAGCCCACAATGACACCATGCTGCTGAACACACAGACCTGATACACAGCACCAGGACGGGAGAGCTGCCCTTTAACACAGTCGTGATTGATTGGCTATAAAGGTTTCACTCTCCCTGTTCTGGCAATATTAGGTAAATCGCTATCTCTGATATTACACAGTTAATGCAGAGTCTTTAAAAAGAAACCGCTCATTAGGAGAGATTAACACCCTGTGATGTAGTGACGCTAATGGCTGGTATTCTACCTAAGCTCAAATAATATGCAGCAGGCGTAATTACTGACACGGTGAAAGTTTTGCTGTGCATGCGTGTGGAAGACTGCACTATTGTTTCACTGCCACTACTTTTAGATTTTGCATTTTAATTAAAAACTACTTTGAACGCAGCCCCAGGGGGAAATCACTCAGAAAAGAGAAACCAGAAACTGTAAACAAAACATTATCTAAAAATATCAGCTGTGTATTTTCTCTCTTTCTCACACACACACACACACACACACACACGAAAAACGAAAACAAGGCCTGACCAGTGGCCATTAAACAGACATTAGTTCAGCTGACTCACCTCTTCAAGGAGCAGTATGTCCCAAGGCATAGTGGTGCGCAGTGGGTCACATTATGGTTCAGTTACTGCAGAATCTCAGAGGTTAATTCAAAGTCAGCACATTCATTCTTCAATAAATCATCCTTAACTCTTAATTATCCCCCCGCCCCCCTCGTTCATCTCTCAACAGTTAGCACAGGTAGCGCCTCTTCCAGTCCTCAAGCCACCTTTAGTAACGAGTTAACAAGCTCAAGTCCAGGTAAATCCCTGATTAGCCAAATATGATACGCTTGCGGATCATAATACAATTGGCTGTATTCCAATTTCAACAAGAGCCAGCAGCTAAAGAAGTTAAAGAAAGTCTCCAGCCCTCTGCCGGGTCCCCCCATCCGTGGAAGTCATTCAAGTAAGAACTAATTCACTCTGCCAGCTCTACTTGTCAGATGTCACTATTAATGGGCATGTGTGCATATTTATAGGCGTTGGTTCAAGGATGAAAGGTATATCTTGGTTCTGATTTTCAGTTTTGCAAGTTTTATGAAATCTAGTTGATGGATTGAGATGCTTCTCATTGTCGTCTTCTTCTTTCTAGTCCTTTAGCACCACACTGTGCCTCGACTGGGCAGTACAGCTGTTAGAGTGTCTGTGTGTGTGTGTGTGTGTGTGTGTGTGTGTGTGTGCGCCATGTGCATGTGTGTTAAAGTTAAGTGTGTGTGGCATTTTGCTGACCCTCAGGTTTTTTTAGAGGCTTAAGGTTAGGCACATCGTTAGTGCATGGATCTAGACAATTTAAGGCGTTCACAAGCAGAATAAAGGGAAATGTGTGTTTGTGAGTGACAGAGTGGGAGAATGAGAGAAACTTAGTAAAGTGTCACATGGCAGAAAAGAGGCACCATGCTGCCACCAATTATGTAATGAGATGTTTTAGTTTAGCTTTCTTTTTGTTTGTTTCCTTTTTGCCAATGTTCCTGTCAGTGTGGATGTCATGTGCCCCTCTCTGCCACCACACTTACCTCAATAAATAAATAAATCTATAAATCCAGCTAGCGCCAGCTTAGCTTGACAGAAAAACTGGAAACAGAGCAGCAACTAGCTATCCAGAGTTATGTCCAAATGTCTACTCTTAGATAAGTGTGTGCATCAAACCAACAAGATCAACATCTTAATTTGTGAGTTTTCAAGGTGTTAAAGCACGTTTTGTTACATTTCGACGTTTCTAAGTTAAGCTAACCAGCTGCTGACGCTAGCTTCATATTTGCCGTACGGACATAAGAGTGTTGTCAGTCTTCTAATCTCAACTCTGAGTGAATAGGCTACATATGAAGGGAACAGGGTTTACGTTTAAAAGGCCTACTGTTGTTTTTCTATGGGTGGGGATTCATAGAAATATCCACAGGAAGTCATGTGACTGGGTAAAAAAAAGAGTTTAACTGGATTTGTTATTTAAGTTAAACATTACCACAATGGCCAAATGCAAAACCTTGCACTAAACTAGAGGCAGTAATTTAAGATGGGAGTGTTGCTGTGGTTAAAAAGCCATGGTCTGCCCCTTCTTCTCCTCATCTCTTTAAATTGTACTCACTGTTGTTTCAATCTATCACGCAAAGAAATATGATGCTGCCAGTCTCACTGAAGCTACCGTACATTTTCAGCAATCCATCATCCACGCCATATTAATGACAGACTAGCTGCCATCCACGTTCTGAATTAGCATGCAGAACGGAACCCCTTTGAGATAATCACTTTTTCATCACCAGCGAGGGGACGCGTGGCAAATTCAGATGTGGATATGATGGGTAAAACAAAGGACAAACCTGGGTCTCTTTGTTCAGCTGCATGTGCAATGTTATTTTATAGACGATGCTTCCGTCATTTGTGGCTCCAGATTGTGGTGGGCATCAAGTTTTTTTCAACCACTGCCTTATGCAGTCTGTTGTAGCATTTAAGGTCAGTTAGGCAGCCTTTTAATGTCTATTTTTAAATGTTCTAATATCACCTTGCAGTAAGTCCTTGCACTTGGATCCTCCTGAGTGTAATAATGGAGAGTCTTGATGCTGTGGAGCTTTTAACAGGTGATTTAATTGAACCTGATGGGAAACAATTAAATTCCCATCTTTTAAATTGTTTTCTTCTTTTTACTTTGGTTAGTACAGATTATTACCAGATAAATATTGTATCTAGGTATGTGGATTGATGCACATTAAGTGTTCCAACTGAATTGACATCTCTGAAGATAATCTGTTTTGTAAAGTTATCCTTAATTTGATGCTTCGTAAACTGAGTTGTATTTCTAAATTTGTCTAGAGACACGTCGTTGGGAGGAAAACTTAAGACGTGCAAGATTTTTATTTTTTTTATAAAGCCAATTTAAATTGAGAGCAACATCTTTGAAATCGTTTGTAAAAGGTGAAAATGGAAAAAGTTCTGACTGAAACTCAAATCAAAGTCATTAAAGGCATTAAGAGGGAGAATTCAGGAGGACTGGCTGGTTGGTTCTCTGAGAAACAGTTTTCAAGTTCAAAAACATGAATTAAAGCGCCTGAAGATGGAGTCCACTGGGAGCCGTCACCTGCGGGAGCTTCTTCTTTCTTCCTGACAGTCGCGCGGCTCTGTATCGTGTTCGAGGTTGTGAATCAGTTGTCTGAAACTTGATGTGTGCTTCTATCTCCTTTGCCGTGTCAGCACTGTTGACTCTTTATCAAGGGAGACATGTCTTTTTATTTTTTAAACAGATAAGGGGTTTTATGCTACAAATACAGCCAAAACGTCAGTCTGCATTATAGCGACTTACTGGAGGAGCTTGTCTTCTTATAAATGGTATATACGCTCCAAGTGTCAAGATTCAGCGCAAGGGAAGCGGTGGCTGCTGAGGTCTATTGGTTTTGAGTGAGACGTACAAGAGTACATCTGCCTACAGTCGCAGCACTGAATGTCAATCTGCATCCCAGAAACCATATTCAATGCAATGAGCGCAGTGTAGCTGAGTTGAGAGAGTGTGGTGATGTTTTACATGACACTGCCATCCAGTGGTGTGATCTATAAAGTCACCGGATCTAGAACTCATTTACAATATATGTAACTAATTAAAAAACTGACGACGATACGTTGTTGGCATTTCTTTAATAAACATTTTCCAAAGGAGGAGGGAGGGGGACAAAATCATTTTAGTACAAAAAAAAAAAGCCATTGTTTCCTCTTTGAACTTGGGTTACTGGTGTTTTTGTTTTTGCTCATGATTTGACACCTATTCTTAAAAAGGCATGTGGAATTTAAAGCGAGAACAGACGTTTTCTCCATGAAGTCAGATCAGATTTGCTGCAGTCGTCCAAGTGCTACCAGTCTCTCCGGAGCCACCGGTGCCTTTCCTCCAACAGCTCCCTGGGCTCATACCTAAGCCATCAACCCAAATCACCTGAGCCATCACTGTTTCAACATAATCATGGCCATAAAAAAAAGAGAAAAAAGGGCACTACATTACTGGTCATATTCCTAATTGTGCAGATAAAGCACATCATCCATTTCCTTTTGTTGCTAAAATAGTTTCCACCTACTTCAGTCAGTAGTGCAAAACATTAATACTAGTCTGCCCGGGAGCAATTACAGGAAGGCTAAGGTAGAGATTTAAAACGTACCCGGCCTGATAAGTGTACACTCAAAAAGGTAAAAGTTTAATTTAAAAGACAGCAGAATAGATTACAAAAAAATATGAAAATGGTATGAGCAAGAAAAGCTCCTCCGGTGTTATTCAGCTGTCCTCCTGCAACATACTCCACATTCCAGACTCAGGAGGATTACAACGCCGTGCACAGATTTAAGGTATTACAAACTGAGTGTGCATCTCCACATCCGTCTGGTCGGAGAGGCTTTGGCCTCGGAACCGAGTCCTCTGGCCTTTTGTCCATTTTCACTAAACTGCCATTTCATATCCCCAGTCTTTCAGAAAGGCAGGCCTCGTCCTCTGATTGTTGCCGTCGAGTTCACATGTGGGACAAAACCTAGGGGTAGTGGTGGAGCTCCGACTTGGGAAGGGGAGCCCCAGGGTTGCCCTGGTGCTGGGATGGGTGGGGGAGGAGGTACACCATCCTTTCTAGCCATAGCGTGGTTGTACATGTGGAGAGCGGTGGGGTTAGGCTGTCCCTCCGCAGGCAAGGGGCTGTGATTGTACTTAAAACGGTGGTCCTTGTCCCCCGTGAACACCATGCTGCTGGGTCCGGTGGCTCCGGCGCATGGCGGGAAGGGGTCTGGGTGTGCTGGGGCCAGAGTGCCTGCAGCAGATGAGGAGCCGGCAGCCTGGCCTGGTCCGCTGAACACTTCTCTCAGAGCGTGAGATGGCAGGCCTCCGCCTAACATGTGACCCATGTAGCCTTCCCCAAACCCTGCAGGAGTGAAGGGGGGAGGAGGTGGATGGCTGTAGTCTCCCCCATATCCCGGTCCCTCTGCAGTAGGGAGCGGCGGGTAGTCTGGCTCCGGGGGTCTCCCCCCGTCCCCTCCACCAGCGGACGCAATCGGGGGGGCGTGGCCGGTCTTGGGTTCAGGTGGAGGCTGCCGGTAGTCCAGGTCAGCATGTGGAGGTGGCTCCGGAGGCTCAGGTGGTCTCTGGTCTGGGGGCAGGATGGACACCCCACCTACTTCAGATACTGAAGGACAAGAATTACAACATTATTGTATTGTATTATTCTCTTCCTAACTATTTAGACTTTCTTGTGCTGCTGCAGCGTCAGTCTCTCTGCTTCTTCTTGATAAATGGTTTGGAAAAAGTGTTCATTTGTTATTTTACACCCATTTTAATTGGCAGACCTTAATTCTAATGTACTCCACTGGTGTTCTTTAATGTAACCGTTGGTTAAAAACTAAACTTTTGAAAACTAAAGAAAACCCTAGAAGATAGACAGACAGAGTCTGACTGTAAAAATCTAACAGAACAAGAGTTACCTGGGGAGACCGGGCTGGGCTCTGGAGGCAGTTTGGCCTCTGGGGGTAGAGGCTGCCCCCCTGGTGCTGCCCCTGCAGGGTTGGCACTCTCTGCCCCTTCTCCACCATCACTTTGCTCCTGCCTCTGACCCTGCTGAGCCTGGAGAAGCTGAGCCAGCAGCATCGTCATGGCCGTCTGCGTGGCAGCTGCGGCCTCTCCTTCTGGAATACCCGACGGTGTAGACCTTGGGGGTGAAGGAGGCTTGGGCATTGGAGGCGTACGGGGCACTCCTGCTGGAGGGGCGGGCTTGGCGGGTGCGGGTTGAGGAGGGGGCTCGGCTGGGTCGGTGGGAGCTAGGGCTTTGGAGAGCTGCTGTAATGTTTCCTGGTTGACCTTTGAGCTCATGGACTGGACAAACTGGGCCGTGCTGACTGCACTCTTGGGCTGGCCGAGGAAGTTCAGGAGGACCGCCAGCTGCTCCTGGGTTAACTGGGAGGTCGGACCCTTGGGGTCTGCAAGAAGACAGAAAACTGACCTGAGCATGGAGGTGCATTCTTCACCGTGAGAACACACACCTGGGACTTTTTAATGCCAATTACAATTATATATACAATCACTACCCCGTGTGAAATGAATGTAAAAGAGAAAACTTAGGAAAGTCAGATTTCATCACTAGAACAAGGGCCAACAGTATTGTAGAAGGAGCCCACTACACAGGCTTGGGTTCAGTGTGTGGTCCATGCATGTACACAGGAAAGACAAAGGAACTAAGTGAGTATGTGAACGAATGAGCTACATTCTGGATCAAAGAAGTGTTATGCATTAAAGATCAATTACTCTTCAAAGCAGCCAAGCTTTCATATCCTCTGAAACTGGTATATAACCATTAAAGAGCATTTAGCATCCAAGAGCAATGCACAGAGTTACTTGTTTGTCATACAATTACAAGCTAATAACACATTGCAAATACAGACACTAGTTGAACTCACCCAACAGTGCAGAAGCAGCCGCGTTCTGAGCTTTGATGCCCCCAGAAGCGGGGAACCCCTGGGGAGTGTTACTGCGGCTGTCGTCATGGCCCAGCTCCTTGCGGGGCGCCTTAGGGGCCGCCAGTTCCTCTGGTACCTGCTTCTGTCGCCGACGCTTCTTACTCCACAGCTCGTGACAGTCCTGCCACAGTGGTAGACTGGAGAGACGGAAACACTTAACATTTGAAGAACGTTGTAATCCTGGTGATAAAGACGCTGAGGCAAAACCTACTCTGGTGGGGGCATCTTGTCTGGGTCCACGTCCTTGAGGAACTCGCTGCCTAACGCTTGCTCGGCTGTACAGCGTTTGCTGGGGTCCAAGTTTAACATGTGGTCAAACAGGTCCAGGGCAGACGGAGGGATGCTGGACAGCAGAAGTGTAAGATTTCAGTATAATACACCACTTGAGGGCCCAGTCCTTAGTCATTTAATTAGACATCATGCACATTAACTTACAAAGCAAACTCCTCTCGTAACCGTCTCCTGTACTGTTTCTTTGGTTTCATGGTGTTGAAGAAGGGAAGTTTTATTACATCTGGCCAGACAGCAGGACACGGGCTACCACATATTCGGCTAAAAGACAAATTCATGTGTTTAAGCAGAATGCGGCAACGAATAGACATAACATAATCCACAATAACTTCTGACAACACCCAGAGAACTGGCCTGACTCGTTTCTTTAAGTGCATCACATTTGCCAACACTATCGCTTGTATCCTCGGCTCCCTCCACCAGTGTTGTACCTTGTCAGCATTAAGACACAATATAGAGATCAGCAAACTAAAGATCTGTACAAACTTCAAGACTTCCTGCAGCAGACACAGGCTGCCTCCACAGAAGTAATCACTACCTTCACTTATCCTCTAGCACGGGCACACATGACAATACGTTATTGAGAGAATCTGTGGAATCCGGTTTAAGATAGAAGAACCTTCTTCTCAGACTATGTCTGGCTCACGTGGGGGCACCACTGTGGGAACCTGCCAAAAGTTCAAAACGAGATCTACATTTTAGACATCAACACTTTTGCCTGATTTTGCCGAACTTACCTGATAAGCTCTAACTGAGCAAGCTCCTGGTTGGCTTGAAAAATTGGTTTCTTTGTGAACAGTTCTCCAAGAATGCATCTGTGACAATTCATTTAAAAAAAAATCACAGTGAGAGGGCAGATAATGCAGTTACATACAGTGAGTAAACTTAAGTCAACAGCAGTCCTCTTACCCGCAGCTCCACACATCAATAGCCGGCGTGTACCTCTCTTCTCCCAGAAGCAGCTCTGGGGGACGGTACCACAGTGTAATCACTTTATTGGTGTATGGGCGACTGTAAATGAGAACAAAAAAAGAGGGTATGTTTGTTAGTACCTTTACACACGAGGGAAAATAATTGTGAAGATTAACAGTTGTGCTGCACATCTACCAAGAACATAGAAGGCTCACCTCTCTTCAGAGTTATACAGCCGCGCAAGACCAAAGTCTGCCAGCTTTATTTGACCTCTGATTAGGGGAGTGAAAGAACAAATGAAATGCAGTCAGGAAATTGCGTGACAAAGCATGAAAGCTGTTCATTCAGTTTGAGTGGAAAAACACGGAGGACTCACTTGTTATTGAGCAGAATATTGGAGCACTTGATGTCTCTGTGCAGAAAGTTCTTCTTGTGGCAGTAATCGAGGCCCTCCAGCAATTGTCGCATGAAAGACTTTATGTGGCTCTCGTTGAAATGGACCAGGCCCGACTCGAGCAAGCCCATCAGATCATGGTCCATGTATTCAAATACAAGGTAGAAAGCACCTGAGAGGAGAGAATGAAGACGAAGATCGTGTATCAAACAAATCTATGTTGTGCGGGAGAATCGTGGAAACACCACGAGTAGAAACACAACATACCTTTGTCGTTCTTGAAATCTAGAGCATCTTCCTTGTCTGTGACAATCTCCTTCATGTTGATGATGCTCTTGTGGTTGAGTTGTCGCAAAATCTTGATCTCTCTGATGGCTGTGATCGGGAAGCCCTCCTTTTCGTTGTCCAGTCGAACCTTCTTTAAAGCCACCATTTCAGCTGAAAACCAGGGGGAAGAACCACGTGTCAAGACTAGATTATGAATACGTCTCGGCCTAAATGAGGATTTCTGAAAGAATGTATCTTCAAAAGGACTCACCTGTATCTTTGTCTTTTGCTTTGTACACCTGACCGTAGGTGCCTTCCCCTGTGATTCCAATGATCTCGAACTTGTCCACACAGCGTTTGCCCCAATCAATCTCAGTTTCCTTAATCTCACCGAATCTCGGGCCACAGATTCTGTAAATAAGAAGAGATTTCGGTGGAAGCGACGTAAATATGCAGCAAAACAGCACGGGAAAACACGATATAGCACTAAATGCACCATAACATACTTAGGTCTTCTGCGAAGTGTTTGGGACTTTTTGTCCTCGGGCGGGCTGTGCGGGGAAGCCGTGCCACCCGTAAGTTCAGGGGGGAGAGGCAAGTCGGCAAGGAGCTGACGGGCCTTTCTCTCTAACTTTTTCTTCCCTGAGAGTGAGCTGTCCTTCAAGCTGATGGAAGAAAAAGGCAGGAAATACAGAGAGTGTGAGTAAGTCTTGAAAATCAAGCATGTGTAAATGTTCTAGGTCAACTGGCACAACATACCTTTCTCCTTTATCCATGTGCTCGAGAACTGTTTGGGGCAATGGTAGGGATGACAGAGTAGAGATGAGTGGACCAATAGCTCGTTCCTTGTCTCTGCTCTGTCCAGATGCTGGTGCTTTCCTTTTGTCCCGATGTACAGAGTCATCTTTCCCCTTCCCTTCTCTGTCCCTGCTGGTCTGGGGGTCGGTGGTCCTCTTGGGGGGGGACTGAGGCTGGCTCGGTGTGGGAGTTCTGGGACCTTTCTCTGGTTGTGGTGGAGAGGGAGGGCGGCCCTTTCTGGATGAGTGATTGGATTTTGGGCTGGGCTGGTGAGTAGACAAGGGACCCGTGGTTGGCGTTGATGTGTTGCTGGAGTTCTTGGCCTTCGCAGCTGCTTCCGCAGCTTTGGCCTTTTTCTGCTTACTGAGTTCAGCAGCAAGACTGGTTTTGAAGGTGAGCGTGCTTGGCGAGAGGCTAGAGGGGCGACTGCGGGAGCGAGAGTGGCGGTGACGACTGCGAGAACGCGAATGCCTTGAGGACGAATATGGACTTCTGCTACGTGACCTTGCAGATCGCCTGGGGGGGAAAATTACATGAAGAACTTTTTAGATTTTTCACCATCGCAAACTTCATTTGATAGTTGCATTTAGATTTTGCGATTTCCTGCAATTTCCCCATTGAGGGACTAATAAAGGTTTATCTTATCTTACTTGCATGAGATAAAAAAAACTAATCTAGTGGATATTTAAATTTGAAGAATGCTGTGCCATGAATAGAAATGTAGAACGCGAGTTATTATACAAACTCTACAAAAATGGCAAATATTGAAAGAAAACACGAGGACACATTAAACATAAATGTCACAACTTTGTCCTTGTTTGGGATGCACAATTATTTCAAACCATGGAGAATCAATACCCGACCGGTCAAACAACATTTTCATTGAATTTGATGGAGCTAGGTTTGTAATTACAAATATTTCATCATGCATCAGCAAAACTGAAAAACACCACACAATTACACTACAGCCAGCAAATGAAACGCATGTGATCCGATTAGATGCTTTATAAGAACTCACCTGACATCTGGACTTGGGCTTAGGGACTTTCTGTATGGACTCCGTGATCTCCTGCGGTTTCCATAAGGACTTGAACCAAACTCTCCTTGTTCATATGGACTGTGCCGGCCATAACTTGGGGACCTGCGCCAGGTAGCTGGGCTCACAGGGGATCGCTTCCTCTTGTTGCTGGAGTATGAACCGGGTGACTTCGGCATCCCATATGCCCCATACCCATCTCCATCCCGGTTATAATATGTGGAACTGGGAGAGTGTCTTTTGCTTCCATAAGTTGG
This sequence comes from Nannoperca australis, assembly GCA_036023655.1. Taxonomy (NCBI): domain Eukaryota; kingdom Metazoa; phylum Chordata; class Actinopteri; order Centrarchiformes; family Percichthyidae; genus Nannoperca; species Nannoperca australis. The sequence continues at coordinate 94,528 of JAVQJD010104827.1, forward strand.
ACTTCTTCTAGATATAAGCTGGTTGTAGCCACCAGGGGACTGGTAGCTATATGAATATGATGTCCCATAGGGACTTTCTGCTTTCAAACCAGGACTTTTCCTGTATGCCCTGAGGTCTTCGCGGTCATCTCTGTAAGATTGTGGAGCATCTCTATATGCAGATGGAGGCTCTTTGTCAGATCTTGTTTTGCTTCTGTGGCTTTTTGAATCCCTTTTATCTGCAGATTGTGAGGACTGGGATGTAGATGTCCTTTTACCATTTCTGTCATTGCTCCTTGGAGTGTCTCTCTGATTTTTAGAGCCACTAAGGCTACCTCCACTCCTAACTTTTGAGGAGTCTCTCTCGCGGCTCTGGCGGTCCTTTTTCCTGCCTAGCTCCTTCTCTTGCTTGCTCCTCTCGGATGGTCCTCTTGTTTGTTCGTCCTTGCTAATGCACAATCCCTCCCGGTCTCTCGGATGACTTTTGTTTGGGGAAGCTGGTCCATTATAGTCACCAAAGTCAACATCGCTGAGTCGGTCCACTGACAGCCTGTCAGCATGTGGGTCAAGTTTGGGAGAGGGGCTCCCAGAAAATCGCTCGGACTGGGAGCTCACGTCATCATACTCGACCAATGTCCGAAGATCAGCCTCCTTATCAAAAGTGCTTTTTCGGTCATTGCCAGGGTCTCCCGTTGTACCGGTATGCCACAAGTCTTTTTCCTTGGCCTGTCTGCGTTTCTTTCTCCTCGAAACCGATGACCGACTCTTCTCACGGTGTCTATCTCGCTGAGCAGCACCGCTCCCCGGTTTACTACGCCTGTCCAGCCTGTTAGCATTTCTCTGTACAGAGGGGCTCCGTCCCCGACCCTCGCGAAGCACCTCAGAATTAGGCATTTATCTACAAAATTAACGCTATAGCGACGTTGAGAATAATCTTTATATTATATACTTTACCTAAGCTATGTTAATATTTGTGTTGTGGAACAAAACATTGGGCTAGCGGTGTAACAGGCTAGTTAGCTAACGTTACAGCAAATTCACAATTAGACAGACCGCTAGCTAGCTAGCTAAATCACAAGCTTAACATTAGCATTATCAAAGCTAGCTCATTTGAGGTTTAAAAAAAAAGTGAGTTATCCCAGACGGCAATTCATGACACGTGGTGCCTGCCGATTCCGTCACAAACTATCCACAATATGATGTTTAATTATAGAGCCAGTCGGTACTCAACCATTGTACTCCTGGACGGACATCTCTCAGATTTGCTAGCTAATGGTAGTAGTCGGTTTAGCCAGCTAGCCTCCGGTAGCTAACTGTGTCCAACTAGACAGTCGCATTCCAATTCATGGTCAAAGCACAGGCCCAAAGCCGCTGTAAATTTAAAATCCAGTTCTTCTGAAATGTTGTAGTTCGCACAAGCATGTAAATCCATTAACCAGACTGTGTTAAAGTGGAAGTAAAAAAACTCCGTCTCCCTCTCACAAACTTCTTCTCGCCTTCCATCACACTCCAATGTGCAACAAGGAAGTGAATAGCACGCGAGTAGGCTGGATAGCCGCTAGCCGCCGCTAGCTAGCTAGCTAGAAGCTAGCACCCTAGCCAGCTAGCTTTCTTTTCTCCTTGCGCGGAGTTCAATGCAACTCAGTCAAGATGCAATAAAACAATGCTAATCAAAAACACGCCTGCTTCCACGTTTCCTGTCGTGTTGTTTCTCCCTCTTACCCCCGCATGGTCCATACGTAGCAAACGTCTTTCCGGGCAAAATGGCTCAAAAAATCCCTTAATTTAATTCAAAATATTGTAACTTTGTTCACAATGTGGCTACTCGCCTGGGCCCAGACAGCTTTCAAACTACAGGCCTTGTGCGTCGGTGTGAACCAATGATACCCGTATGCGTAGTCCAGATGAGTGGTTACGTCACCACAGAGGGAAACCCCTACCTTCAAAATATAACACAAAATAAACATTTTGAAATCAGTGAAGGTTTATTACAAAAGGCAGTGTCTTCTTTGCTTTCCAGACATTAATTGAGGAATTATCTGATTCTCTCATAAACATCACACACTCAAACCAAACCAGAAACAATCCGGAGTGCATTCACACATCTCTCCTCTTTCAGGTTCATGTTTGTACACCGGAAACTAAATCTCATTTTAGGAAAATATTCACAAAATATGTTTATTATGAAGCTGTGTGCATGTTACTATGTTTAATACCTTTGGGCAATGCAGGTCCCTCAAAACATTAATGCAACAAATTCAAGTTATAAAACAACATACAGCAACTGCAATATAGCCATGTCTGTACTATGGTAAATCAATACTCCCGTCCTTTTCCATTTGGAGGACCATATATGCTGCACAAAGAATCAGTGTGATTGTGTAAATACTGAGATATTCAATTCAGTTGTATTTATATTGCGCCATATAACAAAGTTATATGTTTTCTTTATTTGAAGAAAATCAAATAAAGTGAAAAGATTTCATATCAGAGAATTCACCGCTTGGTTGGTGTAAATGACATTCTTTAAATTCACCTCCAGCTGTTCACTAGCAGTAACACTACAAAAGAAGTTGTGACACAGTATCTATGACGTGCAAAATCCCAATCAGGTGGCTAGATTTTGGCTATTCTGTCTAAGCTAGAGAGTTAAGACATGATAAAGCTGCCCCACATAGAGAGTCAGGGTTTGCAGGTGGGGACGGATTCAAATTCACGTGGAGACTCACAGAGGAACCTCCTTGTGGACGACCAGTCGGCCTGCTGTGGAATAATTCAAGTTGAGACATAAACGTCTTCACACAAAAAACAGCTGAATACATTTGGAAAATGTTATTAGTAATATCCACTTTATTTGCCGTTTCCAAATAACTCACAAAAAATGAATTGAAATGTAAGCTTCACCTCTTGCATTCACAAACAGATAGGCTACATTAGGGGTTATGGTCAAAATAAGGAAACATGAAGGAAACATTTAATTGATGGCATACATACAACCATCCAATCAAATACATAGATATCTACTTTATATTCCAAGGGTATGTATATAAAAAGGCAAAACAAGTTAATTGAATACCCAGTGGGACAGTTTGCTCATAGCTTTCCCACAAATATCTGTTTTAGTATCACCCCCTTAAATCCAGCTAAAAATATTTGGGCCATCAAGTCTATTAAAACATACATGGAGACAAAAAAGTAGAAGAATTATGAATAATGTTTGCATCGGAAAAAGCACAGAAACACAACTTAGACTGTGTTAAGCCAATGTTAGAGTAAGCAAGCACTATGGTGGTCACTTTAAGCACAGTAGCGTCTGCAGTCCTCAACGATGAAGACGCAGCAGTTCATGTAATGGCCATAAGAGGAGGGAAGGGATGCATTAACAGGCTGTGATGCTTACACTACATGCCGGTTTCTGCACCTGTCACTCTGACTTTCGGGGGTGTTTCCGTCACGTATCGGAGGTTAGCCCTTTGAACATATTAACCCAAACCACTTTCCAAACAGTCCAATGTGACTGCGTCCAAACATTTTGGCTTTGAGTTCGCCTCACATATCCCGTCTTTAAACTCTTCTCTACTGTGTGCTTTTCATCTCAGAATAAGAACCAGTGAGGACATTCTCTTGCATTACTGCCTTTTTGTACAATGGACACGTTGAACTACATGACAAACAAAGCCTGTAGTCAATAATAACTTAGGGGTCGTTTAGTGCTCTGGTGTTAACTCAGGGAGTCAATGAGAGTATTGACTAAAGTATTTTTGAAATATATAAAACACATAAGGTTTGAATGATGTCGGCTTTTCTGAACAGTGGTCAGATCTCAAGTTTAAATGCTTCTTATTAAGTCCTTTACAGACACTGGATGTTTTAAATAGTTTGTTTCAGATTCTCTTCCTCTTTGCAATTACAATCTTTTTTTTTTTTTTTGCATAGACTCCATTGTTGGGCATCCTATTGGTTGAGGAAGTCCTTTAATGTAAGTGGTGAGTGGTTGCTGTTGGCGAAGCGCACACACATTTACCCTTAACGATTTAAACTCGTCAGGGTGAAACGGGGAGACAACCTCTGGATGGTGATCAGACTTTTAAAAAACAACTGAGAAAAATAAAATAAGTTATTTTAAATAAATTTGAAGTTTAGTGGTAAAAACAAACTAAAAGTGGCTCAGCCATAAAGGGAAACTAAGAGAACGGAGGGGCAGATTTCACAGTGTGTTTTGGTCTATGCAATGTCGCTGTTAATCCTGTGTAGCATTCTCCATTTGCCAATTATTATTATTTTTTTAACACTGCTTCAACCTTCACTTGCAAAACGATTACTAAATGAGAAAGATCAAATGAACATATGGGGTATTTCTTTGAGATGTTATTACATCATTATAACACCAGGAAGCTCTACACAGAATGAAATAAAGGGTAAACAAAGCAGAACGTCAGGGACCTCTAAACTCTGCGCGTCATTGGCAGCCTAAGATTACAGGCAAACAGGATGTGTATTGGGGGGATTATTCACATTCACAATGGACAAAGAGGCAACAGTGATGCACTGTACATGAATTACTAAATCCCTCCTAACCTTGCAAGTTCAAAATGAAATTCTTTACGTTCCCCTTCAACATTTGCCTCCATCAGTTTTACAAAGATAGTTTCTACACAAACACTGCTGTGCTCGCGTTTGATGCTCGCTATAGCAAGTTGTCATTCACTTGGATTAATAAGTGGGCACTTGTTTGTACTAGCTAGCATTTTTCTTTGGTGACTGAGAGCGATCTTTTTATTTTTGGACAGATACCGCCACACTTCCATCAAGCATGCATTCACTTTAAATATTTTATGCCTTAAAATTAATTTATTCCCACTCACTGTAAGTCCTTGTTAAGAATACATTTAAGTTACAAGAAGAGGGGAATACAAGGTCGGTGGTTAAAAGTCAGAGCCAGGAAAAGTTAAATTAGTTAAAGACATGTTTACATGACTTAAAGATGTGTTCAAGACAGCATGTAATGGATGTAGTGTTGGAATGGAATCACCTTTTATCAGAGCACCAGGGATTCCTTTGTCGCAAGAAAAAAAAAAGAAAAATTGCAATGAAAGTCATTAGCGGAGTGAGGTAAAACTTCTGAAATGTTAGAGTTGAAACAAAGTTCAAGTGTTGTAAAAGAAAAAAGAAAAGTCCCTCAGATTTAAGGGCAATGATCAATGTCGTTTGTGCATTTGAGACGACTCAAAGTGACGCGGAGGGGAAAGAAGATGGAAACATTAGTGCGCTCATCTTACACAGGTTGATATGATAAGAGAGAAAACGTTTGACTTTACAGATCAAAAGAGGTGTTCATAACCATACCACGTAGTAAAACAACAAATGGGAATGGTATCAGATTTCAGCTGTGGCTTAGTTGTCTTAGTAATCTTTCAGTTAAAATGCTTCATAGATTCACCAGTGCAATGTACATTTCCGTGGTGGCACTTGATGAACTCTGGGTTGACACTACGCTGCCGAGTATGTTAACTTCCATTTCCTACACAAGCTCCAGTTACATCTCCCCCAGTTAAACCGTGGCTTCGGACGCCTTCATTTCACCTTCTGGACTGCACAGTTGTCTGAATATATTATACACATCAAACTTTACAATGGAAGGTTTTCTAACCTACCAGGGCTTAGCCTTTAGTCAAGCTTAGGCCTAAATTAAAAAACACCATCCATTTATTACACTCTGTAATGTGAACGGGGGCGGGGAGAAACATAAATAATTTGAAGTGTCAGCACATCAAAAGTTAGAGCTATACATGGTGTATGGAGTGCCACCTCACTACTCCCTGACACACGGTCAGATGTCCTGTTAGCCAGGAACAGAAAGTCATGGTCAGGTCTGGGCACAAAATAAATGCAAAAGTCTGAGAAATGTATATGTACACAAGCAGCTGTCCTGCTCTCTTTTGCCACTATAAAATACAGCATCGCTCTCTAATTCTCTTGGCCAAACTTTTACTTTTCTTCTTCCCGTTCTTCTCTTTGCTGTCCTCCATTTTCCTCGCCCGGATCTCTCTCATCAGGTCAAAAAACACCTGTTAAAAAGCACACAGAAAGGCAGGGTTCACGCTCCTCTGTCTGCAAACAGGGGGTACCCACCTGTAACTGATCAAACGTACCTTGTCAACATTGGCACGGGTTTTGGCCGAAGTCTCCACGTAGCACACGCCCCACTGCTCGGCGCGTGCTTTCGCCTCGTCCGAGCTGACCTGCCGTCGGTCGTCCAAGTCCGACTTGTTGCCGACCAGGAGAAAGGGCACGTTCTCATCCTCCTTCACTCGCAGGATCTGCTCTCTGTAAAGCAGGAAATGTCCCTCATGAATTATGTAAACAGACTGCTTCTGAAGTAGCCTTAAGTGTAATGTGAATGGTGGAAAATACAATTGCGAAATGTTACGACAGCATACACTGTTTGTGCATTTCAGCAGGGCGGAAATACCTAACGATCACCGTCATTTAGTTCTAAATCATGGGAAACTGTGTCGTTGAAATGCTACTGGACCTGAAGTCTACTGTTGCTGCAAAGGATTCCAGTTCTGTGATGGAAAACACACAGAGGAAACCCTCGCCACTGCGGAAGTAGTTATCCCGGATGGCTGCGTAGTCCTCTTGTCCGGCCGTGTCGAGGATGTCAATCTGTACCTCCTCTCCGTCCAGCACCACTTTCTTCCTGTAGCTGTCTGCTTTGGTGGGCTCGTAGTCTTCAACAAACTACAATGGGAAAACCAATAAAGTTCATGTTAACGACTGGCGTCGACCCGGTAATATCCATTATGCCAACGAGAGGAACGTTCCTACCATAACTTGTGAGTTTTACTCGACATCTGTGGTGCAAGTGGCTCACCTCGTCATACATGAACTGGAGAGTGAGCGCCGATTTCCCCACTCCTCCACTGCCCACCATAATCACTTTGTGAAGGGCTAGGGAGTTCTGCCCTTTTGGCTTAGCAGCTGCCATGGCTCTGTGTAGCGAGAGACGCGAGAGGGAGCGAGTTCAACGTGGAGCTGGAGGTGGAGGGAAGAGGATTTACAGATGATTCCAGCTGCAACAGAAGCGCAGAATAATTCCTGGCGAGAAAAAAAAAAAAAAAAAAAAAAGAATAGTTTCATCATCATTTCCGAGGCTCTAGAGTCCATTTCTTCAGTTTGATTGCGTAGCCATCATTGTGTCTCACAGCAATATAAGATCAAATAAAACCAGGAGAAACTGCCTACCTGACTAAATGCAGTGCAGAGGATTATCCTCTGTACCTGGTTAAGGCTACAGTAATATGACATGTGGTAATGACCACTGGCACTAGACTGATGCATTGGAAACTGCTTTATAATGAGTATAATCACTGCAGAAAGATCACATTTCCCCTTAATGTAGCTGTAGTGAGCACTGTTCCTGTGCAATGACAAAACAAAGTCCTAGAAACAGAACTAATCACTGGAAAAATGTCCCCATAGAATATACGGAACTTATCTAGGTGACCCAAACAAAAGGGATTATTCTGTACTTCTTTATTTATAATTCCATCTTTCAGACTTCTGTACGACCAGGACAGTTTGAAGAGAGAAAAAAAAAAAAGATCTGCCGGAAAGGTGCATTCACGGTCAATCTTATAGATCAACAAAATGCCAAATCACAAGCTACCTTGCTCTTTATCATAAGCCAAGTTTCATATGCTGGATGTCAGACCACCGCAAATACATGCCACTGGTGGGATCCTTTGAGGAAGATCACGATGGATGACATTAAGCACTGTACATGATGACAAAGTGAAGGCCAAGTCCACTAACCCAAGAGGATCCTGTGAAAGCCATTTAGCAAAGAAATAGAACTTTTCTTTCTCTGAGCTTCTAACATCTGGCAGTATTTTCCAAACTTTGACAGGACTGACTGGATCAAATCTGGCACATGTGGTCAGTTTTCCCACACTGGACAGTCCAAGAAGACTATGATGATGATGATGATATCCTGAAGTGAGTGTAAATGCTCTTTCCTATGGCAGGCTGTGGGGAATCAGGGATAAAGATGGGAATGCAGCCAATAGGTCATTACACAAATTAACAAAAAGGGGGTGTACGCACTGAAAGTCAATATCACGATTTAGTGCTGAAGGAAATGTCCTTTTACCGTAACTATTTCAACTGAGATATATCTCTAAACAATTAGTTTTGAGAAAAGAAAAAGAAATAGAAATACAATGACAACAACGTGTACTGTGGTTTCAACGATGATCTCAAAATGAGGTGAAACTGTAATTAAGTGTGTCATCATTCGCTTAACGAATTTAACAGCGTTAATAACACCAGCACGTCAACAAATATGTGGCAAATTGATATTATTATTACTACTACAACAGCGGCTGAAATCACAAATAACTATGCGCAATACTCTAATACTCATGTTTACTAATTAGCAAGTTAGCTGGTGACAAGTCAAATGCAGGTAAACTAGCTAGCAGGTTGATTACTGTGGGCGATGTGGCTAACACGCTAACTAACCCACCAAGCAGGTTAATCTCACTTTAACGTTAATTAACATGTGCGGTTAAGTTCAAGATGAAGGTAGCGTCTCAGACAACGCATAAAAAGACAAAACCTAAAAAATTGGATACCCAGCAACAGATGTTCGGTCGACCCTTTCAAACTCAGCAGCCTCCTCGCTAGCCAGCAGCTAGGGTGGTCACACAGGCGAAAGGCTAGCGAGCGATAACGAGCAGCTAATCACAACTAAATGATTCAACGTAAAAAAGAAAAGAGACCAAACGTCACAAGCAATACTTACACCAACGGTATTTGTGTGAATAACAGAACATACCGGTAAATGAAGCTGAATTCACCTTGGCAAGACGTTTGGCTGAAGGTTGAATTATGATGGCAAAATGCAAAGACTCAGCTAGCTGCTTGTTAGCTCATGGCTAGCTCCCTAGCTAACTCCAGAGACTTGGCTGGTAGCTGTTAGCGGACTGACTGCACGTCCTGTGGGCTTGGCTCCGTCTGACAACGCCCTCCCGCCTGGGAGAACCAGAAAACACTGAGTTTTACTTTTCTATGGGAGTGTAACATTCATTTCTCACAAATAAAAATATCATCTACAGTTATAAATAATGACATCATGAGGTATTTTGGTTGTTTGCTACGTGGTTGAATGTAAAATACAGATTAAGGGAAGTGGATTAAACATGCCAGCTAATTGAGTAATTGGCTAATCCGCATAAATGTTGGCACGTTTGTTCAGGAGGAGACCTTTGTCAAGCCTGCAAGAGTGAAAAAGACTTTCAGAAGCCAGGTAATGTTGCTTTAAAGCATAGAGTGTATGGTTTAAAGTTGTTAAACGACTAACTGCAAACATGTTATTAAATCTTTATAAAATGCCTGTCTTCTGCCAAGATATACTTTAAAATTGCCTAAAATTCAAGGAAAGGTGATTACAAATCTAAGGGTGTGTGGATACTGAAGTTTTAATATTCTGACCATTTTGTTTCTCCTTTGTATGCTTCAGTGATGAAGACAAAGTCTATAATCTCTGACCTGCACTTGAAATTTGCACAGAAGACCTGGAATGACACCTTTCAGCTTGTCCGAAGATGCATGGTGAGACAAATTCCAGTAAAATACAGATGATGTGCTACGAATCAGAAACTGGTGATGCACTGAGAATGAGATCATCCATCCTAGAACCTGGAACACAAAAGCCTTTGTTGTGGGAGCAGCAGTGTGTGCATTGATGGTTACTTGGATCCACTTCAGCCACAGGGCATAGTATGTGTAGTAAGCCTTTTGAAACTAAACAAAGTTTGATTTTGTTTAATGCAAAATGGCATTGGCTTTGTTTTCCAGTATGTTTAACACTATCCTGTTTGACGAGACAACCATTATCTGTTTGCTTTTGCAGGTTTACACTGATTTACCTTTTATTCTTTGGAAGATGCTCCACTTGCAGAGATATATCATTTGGCTACAGGTTTAGGGGTACAAACATGCAAGGCTTTATAGATTCTGATGTTTACACTCTACAAAAAGGCTGCAAAGTGTGTCTAGTATTCATTCTCATGTGTATGCTGAGGCTATGAGAGGGTGTGTTTTCTTTAGATTTATCATGGGTGGAGCAGCAGGGCAGATAATACTTCTGGATTAATACAAAGTGGAGCTTGGCAGTGGTCAGTCTCCGGAGTCTGGTAAAGAAACTTGGATTACTTGGTGATCTAAAGTGATGTGTGGTCCAAAGGGATAAGCCAGCTGGGGCTCGTACAGTTTCCTGCCAGCAGTGATGCTGAAGAGGACATTTGTTGGACTAGACTTCTCAAAAACGAAGCACCGAGGTCAATGCACAATTTATTTTCACACGCTCATGTGCAAAGGTGTCACGGCCTCCCTGGGTTATAAAACTATATCCATTCCAAAGTGCAAAGCAAATGTCTGCACTTTCCTCTGACATGGCGTCATGCAGTTTTTGTGTTGTTGGATGTGCCGAGAGGACCAAAGACTGTTTACACGATGGATGACACTGCCACACAACTGCTCCATTGTTGCCTTTCTTCCCTTTGTCCTCGAGTAGGACAAATCCAGAGATGAATCCAAACCCTGTGAGCTGCTGGTTAGATCCCTGGAAAGGCTCCAGGAAGTGTTCACTGGTAAGCAAACAATCTACTAATGATTCCATGTGTGTTTAGTTGTTTTTCACTTTACCTGTGAGTAAGCCAGGCTCTGTGTGTTTCAGTGTCTTCCATGAGTACCATGAAGTCTCGTCTGGAAGTCATTTCCAAACAACAAGGGTATAAGAGTTGATTCGCCAATGCAGTTATTTCTTTTTTTATAATATAATGCGGTGGCACAAATGTTGTTCTATCCTCCCGTAGAATGGGCTTTCACATTACTGAGGCCACATGCTACCTAACGGCCGACTTGTTCTACCTGGAGGTGGTGTTGCTGCCATGTGGCGGGGCAGAAGAGGTAAAAGTGGCCCCGCACGGAGGATCCCCTGTTGTAAGTGGACCACATGCCAAATCACATTACTCCCATTTACTCTGCGCGGGTAATAAAATGAAATTGTCTCGCAGCCCAGCGAGTCCCTCCTTCAGCTGCTGAGGTAAGTGTTGGAGCGATGGTAAATTTTAAATGTTGACATTTTGCTTGCAACCAGCAGTTCTGTCAGCCCCTAAACTATAGAGATGAAGAGGACTGTGCTATTTAAACGATTACCTTTTTTTTAAGATGCTGATTGTACATCTCATTTTTTTTGGCACAGGTCAAACAATTTTGCAGAGTTCTCCATGAGTCTGGCAGGCCTATACACCCAGTACACCATCCCTGGAGACAAGTACCTACACTCCATATATTCTAGAACATTTCTTACATTAAATATGGGCCTCTTGCAGTCTTTTAGCTATCTGAATTGTTTTATTTTTTTATTTTTTTTCAGTGAAATTAAATTTAAATTGTTTGCATCCCTTCAATGCCTCTGGAAAGACTTGCAGCAAATATCACATCTGCAGAGGTAAGTGAAACCAGAATGCCCAAAACCATGTTGTACAATTAAGCACTGCGACAATTTGGTCAATTAATTGATCTATTTTGAGAACCAAAAATGCAGCTCTAATATAAATTGGAATCTGTCTTTCAGGGAGCCAAAGGACTCTGACCCCCAAGTGGACATGATTAAAAATGGCAGGATTGGTTGTCTGATGGCTGGAAAAGAAGGTGTGTGTGTGTGTGTGTGTGTGTGTGTGTGTGTCCCAAAAAATTAATATGCATACATCTTTTCTTCAATTGATGTTTAATTTATCGTTCTAGATTTCCCCCTGACAATCCAATACTATATCACTCCGACTGATGGGACGAAGACCTCCGATTTACGTAAGATGTCAAAGTTGCCAAACAAATTCAGATTTTACCTGGTGGTAAATTAAACTAGTTTTATTAATAGACGTGTAAAATGTTTGGATGCATGCAACACATTTACATATGTAAAGTCTAAACAAGTGTAGCTTTCCCCCAAAAGCTACAGAAATGACCGATGCAGAGGCGGTGGTCCTGGCAGCCCAGGTGACTGTAGGTGCCAGCGACGTGACGCACGCGCTTCAGATGGCATCTGTGATCCCACAGCCTCCGCAGCTGGATCCCCAGGGGTAGCATGCTACTGTTTAATCTTTCACTCTGCAGGCTACGTTTCTTTCTACACCCCAGTGTGTGTGAGCGCCAGCTGTGTCAATGTAGTGAAACTGTGTCATGTGGCAGTTGTCCTGTGTTCCTGCCGTTGAGTGAGGGGCCCCATGAGACGCTGCCCGCCTGTTTTCTCCTCAGACTGCAGCCGCCAATACCAATGATGCTGTCTTTTGTTAACAAGCTCAGCCAAATCACAGGTGGGTCACATTTATTTATTTATTTATTTTTAGAAATAAGCCCACAAGCGTCCCCCCATCACATGCTCCTTTTATATTTCTTAGATGTGATCATACCAGACGTTGACCTGCAGTGGGCACCCTTACCCCAGCTTCTGATGAGACGTTCACAGAGTGCAACCAGCCACGGGGAAACATTAGATGAGCAGGATGCTATTTTTACGGTGGTGTGTTTTAGTTTATTTCCTTTTCCTTTTTTTTTTTTTTTTTTTTTTTTTTTAAAAAACACACTATTTTGTAATTTCATGCAAAAGTATTATGCAAGCCTTACTTGGATTGTACGACATTTCTATTTTTTTTTCTTTTTCTGTCCAGCCTCTACCTGGAGGTGTGATGCACAGTTATGTTCTCCCTGGAGCAGCATGGGAGGCGGCTGCCCAGAGGGGGACTATAGTGGACACTGTTCCCTTCACCCACCCAGCGCACGTCCCAGCCCTGCTGGAGCTGCTGCGGCATCAGTGCGCCATTAACACCCTGCTGAGGAGCTGTATCGCCCCTCAGGGTGGAAAACCAGGTGGAATCTTTACATCCTAAAATTGGTTCATCTGCGCGATGTTGGCAGGAAAAATCTGAACATTTTTATTCGAGTTCATGGGATGTTTTGTTGATGGATGATGCTCTCAGGTTCGGTTTGTGACCTGCACTTCGAAGTCCTTCCAGAGTCAGAGACCAGCTTTTCTGTGACCTTCCACCGACCTGACTCGGACTCCCTTGCTGTTTGTGAGCATTTGCCCAAAGATATTTTGTATTTACTGAGATTTAAGTATCACTTAACATTTGAAATGTTATTTATCTGATTAGGTTTTTTGTTGTGTTTTTATTTTTTTTTATTTTTTTTTATTTTTTTTTCAGTGCTGGTGAACATGTCCGATGCTCATCAGATTACCTGCACTTTGTTCGGAGCAGGAGTGGGGGATCCCTCTGTGGATGAATACCTTTCCACTGTCATAAGGAGGTATGGCTTTGTGTCCTATATCTGCTTCTTCTGTCTTTACAATTTAAGAGGATGATGGCTCTGGGCGATCCCTGCTAGGAGGATCCACATCTTGCATCATGAGGAAAATCAGAGTGAGATGGTTTTTGACATGCAGCAGAATAAAATAATAATATAGACTTTGACAGAAGAGAATGATGTCCGAGTGGAAACCTTGCCATCTTTGCATTCTGGCCTCCGCCTGATCTTTTTCTAATACTGTGTTTCAGGTGCATGTCCATTCCCTCGACCCTGACAACATTATACAGCAAGCTAGAGGACGTCACCTCTGCCCCACTTTCTCCTGGCTGCCCGGCCACCGCAGAAGCCGAAAATGACCACTCAGCTCCCTCGATCACCACTGTGACCGACACCAGCGGCGCCTCGACCACGTTCTCCCAGAGTGCAGCTGTGCCGGAGGACGGCTTCAGCGTCTCTGGTTCAGCCTGCTATGCCATGTCTGTAGCCAAACCCGACCTCCCTCCTGAAATAAATGAAAGTCCTGGTGTCAATCTTTACCCTCTGGCTCCTGCGGGTGTGTTTTCACACTGGATGACCAATAACAGCCAAGTGTCAGAGCTCACCTGACACTGTATGTGCATTACATGTTTAACTTTTTATTTTTTTAAATGTCATTTTTAGAATTTAAATAAATCTTTTGGTAAAGCAGCTGTTTTCTTGACACACATCAGGATTAGCATGGAACGTGTTGCGTGGTACTTGTACTTGGTTGCATTTTCTCGCCGTGGTCCGCTGAAGTTTCTGCTGTGGCCCTGCAGCAATTTGGGGTTTGTTAATTCAGTTCGTGTATGATCGCATCCATCTCCTGCAGAAAGCTGAAGTGCCTCTCGCTATGCATTCCAGTGTGGCAGAGATTGCCGGCTGTAAAGGTCTGAGGTTTGGCTTTTCGACCTCCTTCAGACAGCCAAGAGCCCAGTTGATTGGTACCATGCGAGCCAATCAAACACTGTCGAAGTACATGATGCATTCCTGATGGCTCGTGAGAGTAAAATACACATCAAAACACAACACGTTCCAGTAAGAAATGGCTGTGCTGAGTAATATCAAGGCCTGACTGTGATAACAAACTTATTTTTTTGCACAATCAAACAAATGGTAAATGTGATGGTTAATGTGAAAGGGTAGGAGTTAAATATGTTTTGTGGAATGAGAACTACAGCAATAGTGCTTTTTCTGGCTTCCAGCCAATATTGCACACACTAGTTGTTTGGACTTCTTCTCACAGAGACCTGAATATTTCTGCATAAGCTCCATCACGCAACTCTGAAAGAAAAGATGCCCTCGATCATTATGATTTAAGATAAAACCAAAGGTGAATCTCATTAGAGAATGACTATAGACCAAAATGCTGTGTTATCCTCTAGATCTTCACGCTGTGTGCAATTAGAAAGGAATTTCAACATGTATCTAGAATATTAAGTCACGTGTCAACAGCAGACAACTGGTTTTGTCCAGAGCCTTGACTTCTGGATATCCAATGACCTGTACGACTGCTATTCATAGAAACATTCCGACATGTGTGGTGAAACCATCCTCTTCTTTCAGTGCTCCTATATCCTCCAAATATGCAGGAGATTATGTGTCCTTGTGTCTGATTGGTTGAGTGGGAATCTCTAAAAGTCACACCTGCGAACATGACTGCTTCCATACTGTCACATTAGAGCAGTGGAGGAACAAGTACTCAGATCTTTTACTTAAGTAAAAAAAAAAATACTCCTGCATTCACAATCTTACTTGTATTAGCATCAAAATAAACTTCATTTGTCCCATCACTGGATGATAACTACTTCATATACTACCTGGTGGCTTGATCCATAAAAAATCATAATCTATTGATTTATGTTTTGCACAAGTGGTGGAGTAAAAAGAGCAATATTTGCTTCCAAAATGTAGTGAAGAAATATAAAAGGGAAATACGCATTAATGGGAAGTACCTGAAAAGTGCACCTTCTACTGTTTCAGAGTAGATTGTTTAATTCAGGAATGACCGTTGTGCTTATGAAACAGTATGTCTTTGCATCAGAAAAGCAATACGAGCCGCTCCGGTGCAACAAAGTGTGGTAACGTGTCTCCCAGTGAGTCACACAGAACCGTCGTCTCGGCCTGTCTCCGGCTTATCTTTTTATACATCTGCACATGTCCCTCTCCGGTCTGCGGTCTCTTTAAATCCAACTCCGGCGGACGAGAGTCGCGCGTCCTCCTCGCAAAGTTGTCTGGCCGCATTCAGCCCGGTAAACAGCTGCTTGCCATTTAGGGCACTTCACAGAAAGTGTTCTCCAAACTCCTCGAAACGGCCTTTTTCCCCTCCTCCCCTTGTGTGTGTGTGTGTGTGTGGATTGTTCAGATATAGAAAGTCTGCACCGCTGGAAGCTCAAATCCGGATTCTAGGTTTGCGTAATGCCGAGTCGTCCCCTGTTCAACATCTGGATTAACTATTTGGAGCCGGAGCTCGCGGCCCTGCACGGATCTCTGGACTGTCTGGCCCGTCTTTACGGAAAGACTGCCCTTTTTCTCGGGAATTTAACTCCTTTTGATAAACCGAGTTTTGCGCATAGATTATGTATTCTTTAAAATGGGTGCGAACAACGGAAAGCTGTATGGAAGCGAGGGTAAGTGCTGCCGTTGCGACTTTTAAAACACGTTTTATTTGAACTCAAGTCTCCTTTTTTATCATCTCCACGTTACCGTTAATTGACTTGGTGTCCAACTCCACTTCCACCAGGAAACAACGCAGCAGTGTCTTCTCTCTGCGGCTGCTTGAGTTTGTCTGAACATTAGTTAGCTAGCTTTAAACAACTAGCACTATTCCCTCTCTACCTTTAATTCACTTGGTTTACTGCGTTTGTGCTGAGTTAAACTTCCACCAAACTCCATTCAAAAACCGTTCAAAGTCTTCAGATTGTTACCATAAATGATACTGATAGCATCGTTTGTCTTTCCCAACTTTGTATACTATTTAAAGATGTGCAACGTTTATATTCTCCATATAAGATAGAGGGTGACATCTGGTGGTCGTGTTTTAAACACTTTCAAATGAACTGTTCTACATTATATCTACATTTTAACCAAACATTTGAAGTTTTAAGGAACAACACTCCTCTGGATTGTTTTACCCAAATTTTTTTCCCCAGAAAATGAACTTTATTGTCTATGTAGCTTCGGTTAAAGGCATGTTTTAACATAGTGCTATAATACAAATGCAGGAGGCACCATGTCATATAACTTGCTTCAGTATTTTTGATCAGTATCAGCCTTGTGAGAATAAGTTAGTAGCAAAAGTGCTGTTTTAGACCAGAAGTACAGTCAGTTTAAATCCCAATCAGTGAAAAACAGCTGACCTGGCAGGGCAGCGAGTTCACCAGACGACACCTAGTACTGTAATACATGGCAGGAGTGTGTTCCTGCAGGAGCATGTGGGCACTTAGTCATTCTGATCTTCACCAGATTTTTGTCACTTAACCTGTTGTTGTTTGATTTGGCCGCCATTTTGTGCCCATTGGTCAACGCCATATGATCTTTATGTAAACAAAAATATGCATTAAGCGCCTTGAAAAGACACAAAATCGCTTCATCAATGAAAGAAATCCCAGTCATGTAAGTGTGAAACAGCTCCTCCTTATAGTGGACCCCCCTAAACGTTATTTATTCTTTTTGACCTTCATTAGCTTTCCTGCAGCTGGTTATATGCTGTCTTAACTAAATGATGAACTTTTCTGATCACAAGGCGAGCACAAAATACAAAATAAGAAAAGGTAAGCAATAACTCTGTATCAATAATGGCCAGAATTGGTCTGTAAGACAAAAAAAAAATAGTAGTAGTAATCAGTCATTTGAGCTGCTGGGCAAGCAGGCAGAGACATTCACTGTCCAGCTCACTCAGATATCAGATATATTCAGAAACGTGTTTCACCCAACTGGAATGCAGCTTAAATCCATCGAAATACAAGATATTTGATGTCATACCACAGCACTGATACCATCTCCAGCCGTTCCATTAATGAGCCTGGATTATCAGCTCAGGAGGACAGTTCCCTTCATTGCTACAGACATGGTTACACTTACTGCATTAGCCTACATATTACCCCCTGCCTCCTTCTCCCACCTGCTGTTTCTTCATCATTACTTATTCAGAAACGCTGTGGTCCGACTCCACCGAACACCGTTTCTTATTCCTGCCTCCAGAGCAGAAATGTTTGCATAAATAACATTCCAGCGTGCTCTCCTCCTAAGTCAATAACTGCAGAGAAAAGACTGGAACTTGTGATGTAAAAAATAACAAGTGGACCGGCTCCACCTAGGAATCAGATCCTATCACAGATCTGAGTCCTCCTTGAGCTGAATTTACAACATACCGACCTTTTTTCTTTTTGGTTTACTCTCAGGTTTACAGTCATTACGATGGTGATGTCTGACTCCCCCAATTAAAACTGTGATCTTTTGTGTGCTCACAATGACTGAAGATAAATATAATCCCTTTTATGATTCAGCATCGATGTAGCTGGAGTTTCTGGTTAAGTGCAGGGAAACATGACGACATTACAGGAGTGAGCCTATAGCAAGAAAAGTAACATGGAGTGCTTTGCAGAGACTGTTTAATATCTGAATACTCAGAGATGTTAGCCAGTTGACTTAAGTGTTTACCTCTATTGGAAAAAAAACCATTGCTTAAACCTTAAAGTCCGAAGGATTTCAGTCCTGGTTGGTTTCGTGACACCAGCGGTGACTGGCAGATACTTTGAAGTAATCTCGTAGAACCAGAAGAGTTTGTTTGGCTGCGCTGTAAACTGTAAGCAGCGCAGTCAAACAAACTCATGTTGTTCAGCTGATTCACTGATTCATCGTTTTGTCTATAAAATGTCAGAAAACTGTGAAAAATCAACCCAAGGTGACCTATTCAAACGTCTTGATTGTCTTGTTTGGCCAACAGTCCAAAGATATTCCGTTCACAATCGTTGAAGACTGAGGAAACCAGCAAACATTGACATTAATTGTCTGTCAATTGTCTAATCGATTAATCGTTTAAGTCAGTCAATAATAAGCTCAGGCAGTAGTAAAGTAGCGGATGGTGGACTCCATCAATATCAATGAAAACTACTACATAATGAGGTAAATACAGAATGTAAATACATCGAATTGCTATTGCTGAGAAAACACCATTATAAGTATCAAATCTGGGATTGGTTAAGGATTGCAACTTTAATATTCACATTATTGTTCATGTATTCAAAGTGTTGTCATTTCACTACAGAATCGATTGCTCAGTATTTCTGGTATCAGCATCTTGATCGGGTCTAAGATCAGTATCTCAGCTACAAGCGCAGATTCTGCAGTCTGTCTGCCCACATCTGTTTTCGAGTGTGACTCAGCAATTAATTACACTCTGGTCAGAACTATGCAACAACTCTCCACCAACACATTATATAAGCACACAAGACAGGAAGCAGGAGCATTTCACAAAGTTGTTTTTCCCCGAAAGACAGAAAACAATCGGCCTTGCACAGATCCACATGCGTCGAACCACAGGGCCCCGCAGAGTTCCTCGTGCTGAGGAAGAGAAAGCTGAAACCAGCCAAATGTTCAAATATTTGTTTCGCTCTTTCTTCTCTGCTCGGATATTAGAAAAGTGGTCTCACGTGGACCTGCATCTGCAAGCTGATGTCCTGCTGAATTTCCGAGTGGTTTCTGGGGACTGAAGGAGCCACAGCAGATGTGCCGGCTCAGTGATGTCACCACAAAGTGTCCTTCATACTCGTACCATAAGAGCTGCATTGGTTTAAAAATCATTTTACATGTGTGGCTGAGTATGGAGTCGCAGGTTGCATTTTTTGTCTCCCTACACAAACGTACTACTTTTTTCGGTAACCGTCCAGTCTGTTTAGGTGGCTGTGCTAGATGTGCACATGGACGCGAGCGTCTGGGAATACCTCTCCGGTCTGCCGTGCTGGGTGAAAGGCGCATACTTAGTCTCAGGAAAGCCACAAAGCCGCATTTATGATCTGACAGAGGAACGAAATGCCATAAGCAACTACTCCACAGGCAGTCGTACTCCGGCAACAGAGGCACGCGTTCAAAGAATATCTCTAAAATTTAGCTCTCCTGTGTGACTGTATACAAATCTAAACCCTAAATCTAATAATACAGGGATAGCTCATAAAGTAAGAGTTGTAAATCTGTGTAAACTTGATCAAAAGCACTTTCATGTTGTACAACCAAAGAAGTACGCCGCCAATCACACGACAATTCATTAAAGAGAGTGATTGCTCGTATCTTGTGCAGGAGTGTTTCCTCACTCGTCCTCCGTGGAAGCGTAGGCTGAAGGGGATTTCGGGCGACTTTATTCTTCTTCCAAAAATCCCCCAAAAATGGCCACTTACTCAAACAAACCAGCGGAGACTTTGTGCATGCGCCAAGGCCCACCATTCATCCAAAATTGAGGAACATAAAAGTCCTGTTTGCAGAGAGTGATGGGCTTTATATTTCCTTACACTTCATACCTCCTTAGCGTCTGAAATATCTTATCTCTTCAAAGGTGTTTTCTCTGCAATGCAAAAAATGGCTTTTGGAAAGGTTGCAGGGTTAAACCAACAACTCACAACTGCAGTTTGTCATCTTAAAGTTGCTACACTGTGTCCCAGCAGTTTTGTTTTTCTTCCCATTTCCCCCTGCAGGTAAAGGGAGCTCAAGCATCTCTTCAGACATAAGTTCGAGCACAGATCACACACCAACTAAAGCGCCAAAGAATGTGGTTACCACCGAAGGTAAGGCATCTGGTGCTCATTAACCAAACTCCCCTCCCTTCTTCTTTCCCTCCTCTTGTCCCCCCCCCCCATCCTCTCTCTGTACTGCCTATTTTGGAGAGAAACCTGCGTGTTCCTGGGATAACTCCGAACTGAAAACAAACTCACGGCTCCCATCAGAACCCAGAAACCAAAGGCATTTCTTTGTTTAAGAAGACCAAAAAAACACAAAACACTTTCAGGCTTCTCATTGTGGAAGAATGCTTATCTAAACTCTGGTCGTATCAGGCTCACAGCGCTGCCAGGGAGGGAGGTGCGTGAGAGAGAGAGAGAGAGAGAGAGGGGTTTCGCTGGAGGCCGAGAAGGTGTGGGGAGTGAAAATGGGAAAAGAGAGCTTCACCTTCTGCCTCAAGACGCTGTTGTTACTCAGCGGCTCTCTGGCTCCCTCTCGCCTCCCCAGTCCTCCTCCAGGCTGACTGCACAGAGTCAGGAGTGTGTGTGTGTGTGTGTGTGTGTGTGTTACCAATGTAAACTGTATGCTCACTGTAATGCTTCAAAAATGCTTTGCAGCCTACAGATGCCTTCTGAAGCCTCCAGTCAGCATGTTGTCTTGGCGGCGGAGCGGTCGGATACATTTTTAACAATCTGTCAGACAAAGCAGACGTTTTAAAAGTCAAAGTCATATGTTAGGAGTACTGCAGTGCCATGTGCCGTGTCCCCGCTGTCTTTTAAAAAACTCTAATTTGAGCTCTCCAGGAAATCAGTTTGTTATCAAAAACATTTGTCGATTCATTGAAAATGTCCGACCACACGGCCTCAACAAAAGTGTTTTTTTATTTATTCATTTATAGTTGTGCTAAAATCCTGAGCAAAACCAACCCCCAAGCTTAACCATAATCATTATCCCTTGCGGTCACTTGTGGGGCAGCACGACAAGCTAAAAACACAACATGGACATATTACGTTATTAGCTGTGAGCATTATATTAGCTTACAAAGTTGTTATAGGCCCATCCAGTAAACACAGAGCCACATCAGCATGCATTTGCTTTTTTGTCATGTTCCTGAATGTAATCCAATACTCGCTCTCCTTTGCGCTCTGTTTTGGTCTCCACCAACTCCTGAGGAAAATGTGTGGCTCCTTAGCTGCTAAATGCACTCTCATGTTATGAGAGGGGTGAGAGTGAACCAAAACCAAAACAAAGAGCTAAAAGATGCTAAAGCGCTACGTAGAGCTGAGGTGAACTGCAGTGGTGGGTTCACATGGTAAAGTGATCCATTGTTAATGTAAAAATGAGCTTTACAGCACCTTTTAAATATGCCTTGGCTAATGTCATATATCTGACATTAAAATGAGAATATACAGCATCTTATAGCATTTGTGTGTTTAACTTCCACTGGGCAGGGAAGAGTATGAGTCAGACAGTGAAAATGAAATCTCAGATCCCAATGAAGTAATCACTGAGTCATTGATTTTGATCAAAAACCTTCCCATCAAACTCCCCACAGATACATTATGGTCTCGCTCCCTTTGAGCTGAGTCTTTCTTCTGAGGTGACCAGTGACTCACCGACTGCCCTGTAGTATTCTTGTGGTTTGGAGCTGCCCACTAGAAGACAAAGAGCAGCCCCAGCCTGTGTTTAAAGCTGTCACTCGGCTGAAGATTTCAAGGTGTTGCTCAGAGAGAAGAAAAGGAGCAGAGAGCTCCTTCACGACACGTCAGATGTGCTTTTGGTTTCACGCAAGACGTGCGTCAGTTAGTTTGTTTTAGCGAGGTTAATTCACTGATTAACCTCACTACATACAGAGCGAGGGCGCATGAGAGCGAGGCGGATTGCTGTTGCTCGTTCGACTTCGCTGGAAATGCTGACTCACTTGGATCTGTCCATCGAGGAGCTGCTGGAAGTCCAGAGTATTTATGGGAAATTGATAATTGTCCTGAATGTGTCTGCTCGGAGAACAACCTGTGCCCATAGAAATACATAGACACACTATAGACCATGGCCAGTGGCTTCCAGACCATAATTTCACTCCTGTGTTATGAAATTGTTATTTCTTTTTCTCCATGCTAAGTGGGAGTAATTACATGGTCTGGAACCGCCACGGCCACAGTCAAATCCCCCCTCCTTAAAAAGACACATGCATGCACACACACACACACACACACCAGTGTTCATACAGAAGCAGATCACACAGCCCTTGCCCACCTCGTCCTGTGGTCCACTAAACTAATCAGGAAGCAGTCTGGGCTGTTTCCCCACCACACACTGGGAGTATTCATGTAAGGGTCTTACACAGTATTCTCATGCTCCCTATAGCACGTCAGTCAGGTAGTTTGTTAGCGTTTAAATATATGAAGCATTAAAATATAACAAGACATGTCACAACATTATATCTACATCAAAATTCTTTGAGGTAACGTGTTTTTTGTGCATAACACAATAACTTTAAAAAGGTTTAGTTGATCGTGATTGTTACATTTCAGGGTGTGAAAAATGAATGTAAAATAGCCAAACTGATGTTTAGTGCAATGAAGTGTTCTTCATTGTAATGCATATCATATTTAACTCTTCACACGTGTAAATCGAAACAATTCATAACTCCTTTTGTTACTTTTTTAATTGCAATTTGCTTGAAATTGTATTTTGGACAACCGAAACATGCAATTCCACTTATTCCAATATAAAGCTTTTCCTGAACTGATGTTACTAGAGTGGCCACAAGTGACAAATATTTGATAATAGCAAATGAGAAGAAGAAGAGAAGAGTCATCTGTCTCATTAATGTCTGCAAAAGCTCTGCAAAACCCTGCATGGACTTAACTTTTCATTTGTAAGAGAAAATTATTTCCTTTTTCAAAAGATGCATAATCTCCCTTTCAAGCCCTGTGTGTAAGATCCAAACCGGAGCCACTGAGAATGAATGGCTGGAGACTCTACCAATTTTCCCCCGAATTGTTTCATTTTTCTGCAAAACAAAAACTTAATACCATCAGAAGTATGCTATAATCATCTCAAAACTCTTCACATAGTGGCTTTATAGTCAATAAATCATGACACTGAGTTATTGTCCAGCTCTAATATCAGCACACAGATGGAAAGCAGGCCACTGCCTGTCTTCCTCTACCAGTCCAACATGTATTTCCCACAAAATCAACATTAGGAAGTTACACTCATTCTCCTCCTGAAAACAAACCCAGGCGGGCAGTCATCTGGCAAGTTTTTGCAATGTGTCTCTGTTTTCATTTATTATTTAGACGGGCTTGCGGTGGCCTGACCCAGTTGAGATGCTTATTAGCTGCAGACTGAAAGGCACAGTCCTGGACAGTAAATCCTTCCTGTGGGATGAAACTGAGTACCTCCCAGCAGGGGTTACACTGTGTGACCCTGTCTGGGCCTCAAGGGTTTGCTTTGGCACAGCAGAACTCAGGGTACCGTAGGAATGTGGCTTAGACATGGCAGGAGCTAAACCGACAACACCCTGAGATGTTCGGCCTGCCTGCTGTAACGTTTTCATCCTCCTGTATCAGCGGGAGCCCGTGCCAAGCGTTAGCCGCTGATGTAACCCAGACTCACGGAGACGTTGATCGCGTCAAAGCAGCCATGCTTTCAGGGTCAGCTCCTTCAGTCGCTTATAACGGCACCAGGAAGGTAGCTGGGAAACAGGGAACGGTGGGAACAATGAACATGCCGACTTCCTCTCTGTCTGCCAAGGACCAAAGACACGGTGATAACGGTGGCGGGGAAACGCTTACTCTGTCCTTCCACACCAGAAAACGCTGTAGGACGAGATTACACTGTAAACATGTCATGTCAAGTCATCACTGAACAAGGAAATGAATACTAGGATCAGACCACACAATATCAGGCCAATAACAGCCCAATCAGTCAGTTTATCAAGCAGTTCTGCGTGTAGGAGGTTCCACAAGTCCAGGACAGAAAGATGAACATGTTCATGCCTCTTTAAGGTTTTAGGTCGTTAGTGCAGCGATGTATACATGGCAGTAAGATCCTGCACATTCAACTGTTAACTGTTCACGACAAGCAGGTTGTGACCTCAAGCAATGATTGGTTGGGGTTCAACGTGTAGTCTTGGATCTATAATATATATATAATTATCACCTAATCTGACACATGGTGTTTCTATTAAAATGTCCGGAGGTTTGGAAAACGACCATCGACTGCTTTTATAAAAGTATAGTTTAAGAGGACAAGATTACGAGCTAGCAATGAATCTAGCGACATGCATGCCATTGCTGCTTTGCACCCAAGACAACATTTGTGTGTTTTTTTAATATATATATACTGTATGTATATGAAAATAAACACTCGGTCCTTCAGTTTATCTGAAAAAAAAAAAACTATCAGTGGAATATTACGATGTACATTTACTAAAGTACTGTGCTTGAATACAATTTGAGGGTCTTGTATTTCCATGCTGCTCCACATCATTTGTCTGACAGCTGTAGTTACTAGTTAGCTTGCAAATGAAATGCTCTGCACACCCACACAGGTGTTTTCAATTTCTGTGGCTGATAAAAACCTGATGCTGTTAGTTTGGCTGGGGACGAGAGTGATGGAATCACAAACTCTTAATATAATGCTATTATTGATCAGTCTTCCCATTTAGCTGCTGATGGCGGTGCGAGGGTCAGCTGTGCAGTCTAAACAGCCCCTCCAGAACGCTCCCGTCTCCAGCATGTTAATATTTTCACCCTCCCAAAGGCAACAAATCCCTCACACTTCATCCGTAAACGAACCTCGCGCACCGCCGACCTGATGGCTTGTGTTTACTCAAGCAGATATATAGAGTTTCACTGTTGATTTTTGCTGTGCCAGATGTGAGAGAGGCTACAGTGAGGTGTCGCCGGGACTTATTCACATGCTGGGAGAAGATTTAAGATGTTGTCCCCCACTTACGTTGTTAATGTAACGTTTATCATCAGTCGCTAGTCGTTACTGCAATTTCACTTTTAAATCAAACTTTTGAGCCCGTGTCACAAATGTGTCTTTTCCAACACTCGGTGAAACTTGATGCTGCATTTGCTCTGCAGCTCTGCAGCTGTGTTGGACGTCCTCACACAGGAACAGACATTTGTTTAGACCAAGAAGCATGTGTTTTTGGGGGGGAAATGTTTGGCAGGTTATTGGCTATCTTATGGAGGATTAGAGGAAATTGTGTTTATGCACAGAAATCCACAGCCTGGAGACGTTTTACAAATGCAGGCGTACCGAACTGATGGATGATTTTGATTAGGACACAGAGCAGCAGCCTGCAGTTATTTTAACAAGCCTATAGCAATTGCGTTGAGAAGTATCAGTGCTCTGCTTCAAATCCTCATTGGAAATTGTCTACGTGAAGAGAGAACACAGAGAGGCAAAGAATGCCAACGCTGCTTTCCCCAGTTTTTCTCCATCAGCTGTCCTCGCTCCTCCCCCTTCCTTTCTGCCGCTCCTTGAGCCAGGAAATCTGAGCAAAAAAGAAATAAGAAAACAAGTGAAAGCAGTTTGGAGGAGGAGGAGGAGGAGGAGGGGAAGCAAAGGCAGTTTGGTGAGCAAGAGCGCTCCATCTCATAACTCTTCTCTGATTACTGCTCAGCCTTCTCATTCTCTGTCTCAGGGAGGAAGCGCTGGCCCTGTTGTTTTGAATGCTTTTGCCATTTTCTTCAGCGGGGCCACGTTTTTCAGTTCTACTACAGGAGTTTGACAGAAGTTGGGAGAGATGCCACCTGGCCCCGAAGCGCACGCTTTGCTTCCTGTAAGATTTTGGCCCGCGAGTGGTGTTTTTGCTGTGATACACCTGGGTCTTTGGTCTTTAATGTGGCAATATGACCACAGTTGTGGACCGGCTGAACTGGCGCATTGTACTTCCCCTCCCCTCTTTTGATTCCGTGGTTTTGTTTCATTACGTAAGCAGGGAAGTGTCAGTTGTGGCTGAAGCTGCAATTTTACAAAAATGAGGGGAAAACTTCGACAGTGTTCTCGAAGGGGTCTGGGCTGGATAAACAGAACCACGTTTTTCAACAACTAGAACAACTAAATGATTTTTGTTTCATTTAAATAAAAAATCTGTGGTTGCATATTACACCTGGCTCTTTCATATGAAGGAAAAAGATCCCTTTAAGGTAGTTTGGAGAAAACAATTATCTAGTAGCTACTGTGATGGTCCTGCACAACGTCTATACATAAGATTCAATATACAGTGCAAGACCAATCACAACCATGCACAGTGCTTTAAAAAAGCAATTTAGCAGATTTTACGAAGAACCTTTTCCTCGTCTCACTGATGGCACTTCTACCATTTTAGACAGAATAATCTCCCCCTGCAGTTAGAGTGAGCGCACCTTTCTAAAGTTTAAAACCGCAGAAGTTCCAGCACTTTCCTTGTTTTGTTGCTTCAACCACATGAGATCATTACATTTGCTCCTCATCACGACCAAATCAACCGGTCAGGCCAGCGCTCGCTTTTCCATTCCTGTCTTTGTGTGCAGAACTTCTTGGTGCTGCGTGCAGCCAACGTCCCTCATTTAACACGACTGTCACTCCGCACTCTAACCCACCTCCCGCACTGCTGCCAGAAAGAATCAACTGGACTGAAAGGCATTTCGTGCACATGGTCGCCCCATCTTTGACATCCTGGTTTAACAACCTGTAAAAAATAACATCATCTTGGATTTCAGTGATTTGCCAAAAGCCGGAATCAGTTCCTGGCGGTGCCAAATTGCTTGTCAAACTTTCATTCCTATTCTGGAAAATGTGTGCTGCCTTTTTCTGCTGTCCTCCAAAGTGGACGATTCATAAAGTGACGAGGGCAGAGTGCAGAGACCTTTGTGTCTTTTGAACTGACAGAAGGACTTTAAGCGGCGGAGAACTCCCTTGAGGACATTAGCCGTGTTGTGTGGAAAGAGCGTTAAAGTTGCTGGCGCATGTATGGCCCAAATCTGTTGCTGCACAAGCTGAAAAGATGGAATCTGGAGACTGAGTTAGTGTGAGAACAGCCGCAGTCCAGAAGTAGTGGAGTTGTGGGGGTTGTGTGGAGCTAAGGAGTCTGTTTCCTGTCCAAGTGTGCACATTGTAAAGGAACCAGCAGGCCCTATTGTCTTTCAGGTTGTCCAGTGACGTAAGACCTTCCTGTAGTGAAGGCTTTACTGATAGCTCAGCCGCCACACTGTACGGTAATATCAACTTCCATGTATTCAATAAAAACCCAAGACAGACACAGATGTTTTTTATCCCAGGCGTTCTCTCTCTCTCAGTCGGATGTTTCCCCTTTAACAACCTGGAGCACCGTAACCGTTTAGTGCTGATAAATCAATTGTGCTTTTTTATTCTCTTGCAGTCGAATCCCCGCTGCCTGGTTGTCTTTTATTAGCTGATACTTCTTCTTGAATACTTCACCCATCTTGTATTGATTTGTATTTGATTTTCTGACGTATGGGCAGAA
The DNA here is from genome assembly GCA_036023655.1 of Nannoperca australis. Taxonomy (NCBI): domain Eukaryota; kingdom Metazoa; phylum Chordata; class Actinopteri; order Centrarchiformes; family Percichthyidae; genus Nannoperca; species Nannoperca australis. The sequence goes on from JAVQJD010104827.1 coordinate 122,105, forward strand.
AATGAGCATCTCTGATTCCCTCACATGCACCCACCGCCCTGTCACGGTCTTGGCGGGGAGGGGGAAGCTCGCAGTGCAGGAACATGTCACAGGGCTAATGGCACTGAGGTAATGGATTGGTTTGCTCCGCCAGATGCAGCAAGTAATAATCCTACGAGCTCCAGACAGGGTCTTAGCAGAGCTTCACAGCACTGCAAGATCCTGAAAAGAATCCCTATAGCTTTAGTTTATGGCCAGACTGCGTCAAAGTCTGGACTGACCCTGCCTGTGCACTTGTCTCTGTCTCTGGTAAAGTCAGCAGACTCTTTTGCCAATTTATCTTCCCTCTTTCTTTTCCTCTTGCCCCTATTTTCTTTAAGAGGCCCTCAAATGATCCCCTTGAATCTGTTTTTGTGCGTTACTTTTCGGTTCATCGGGTTTTTGTCATTAAGGCGACATCGCTCCGAACCTCCAGCTGCGCCTCTTCATCACGAAGGCATCTTGTCTTTTCGGTGATCACTCACAATTAATTTATTTTAAACTCCTGGTATCAAAGCCCCCGATCCAGATGTGTCTCCGCAGTAAGGCTAAGTCGATGTTAATGGGATCCTGCTGCGGCACTGCTGTGGATCAGCATAGATTTGGGTATTAGTGGCAAATGATTTCAGCCAAGTATGCGTTGCTGCGGCTATACGCACATTCACAATGCATGAGTTTCTCTTTCATTTCTACCACTGTTCCGTTGTTCTTTGTCCAGGGTAAAGACCAGATGTTCCACTGTTTCTCCTTTGATTTCCTAAAACCAAACTGAATCTTCCACCATCTGCACTTACAGTGACTTCAAGAGCACTTTAACAGCTGCGTGGTATTTGTTCTGTTAATGATAGGTTTGCAGTGATGCGGAGATATAAAACACGACACCGCCGGTTGACTTATACAGATTTCGGCAGCAACAGAGTTACAAGAAAGTCCATTCTTTCATGCTTAGAGTTTGGAGCTGCAGGTATACGCTCCGCACCTGTCCATAATTCCAAACGATCCTAACTCAAAGTCCACTTACTTGCTTTTTCTCAAGCTTTCAATTACATCAGAAGGTCCTTATTAGCTGGGAGAGTTTGCTTAGTTGTCATGGAGAGTCGCTGTTATGATTTCATCCCTAGGACTTCTCATGCCTGTTGGCTTATAACTTAAGCACGTTCATTCATGACCTTGGAAACTGTAGTAGACTTAACCATCCCAGCTCGAAGGGCCACTTGGATGCAGTTCTCTGGAAAGAGCTAGTATAGTAAGTGGACCTTGAGTTTCCAAGGCCAAGAGTGGACCTTTCTGCTTAACACTAAAGTTGATAATTGAGAATGCTGAAAACTTTTGACAGACAAAACTACTTTGACTTTTTAGGTTAGAGACAGTAAAGAAGCAGTAGTGTTTCATTTTTTAAGAAAGTTTTAAGAGTTTCGAAAGTGTATTTTATCCTAAAGTTTATGGGGCTTCAGAAAAATGTGATTCCAGATTTGTGGATTTCAACTTTCCCAGGAGTCATAATACCCTTTCTGCCCCTGGCTTTGAAACAATGTGTTTGTCTTACTATAGTGATGGGTCTTAGTGTATGGGAAAATGTGGATTGCAAATGCATCATCACATGGAAAGTGCTGAACAACTGTGCAAATAGTGTGGAAAAAGTGAATATTTCGGTCATCAGATCACTGGTGATTGGATAAGCAGAAGCCTTACTCAGCACGAAGTATAGATAGATAACACCTGGACATCCTTAAAGAGGCCTAGCTGCTATCTATCCAAAATCCATTCTGTTTTCATTTAACTTTTCCCACCAGCCGTGTGGAAGTGTGACTCTGGAGAGGAGGGAAAGAGGGTGGATGTAGTTAAATTAGAAGCACTGTGTTTCTCCGGGCCTGCAGCGCTCTTCTGATCAGTGACACGTGTAATTACGCACTTTGGAAGTTGCTCCTCCGCCAGTGGCAGATGGGTTCGTCTCCTGTATGCAGATTCCACCGCGTTAGCTTGCACTTGGACGATAAAGAAATGCATCTTTCATCCCTCGAAAGTGACGACTCCAGAAATGTGTCCGTGCCTTCACTCGCTCTGTGGAAAATCTGACTCTCCTGGATGTTGTGATTTTTGCATCGCAACACTCTATTCAGATTTGTAACCATCAATATGTGAGCTTATATCATTAATATTATTATTATTTAATGAAACACTGAATGGAACAGTTGGCAAAAACATACTGACTTCCACTTGTTTTTAAAGCTCTGTGTTGCATAGTGTGTGGTTCCAGCCATGTTGGATAAATCCACAATCACTAGGTATTAACTCAGGAATCTTGCAATATTTGCAGTGTACTTGAATAAACATGAAAACCCCAGCACCGCTGTTGTCGTGACATATTTGGACAGGTGTGTGAAATTTGAAATAGATGAGCTGTTTATAATGACCTCAGACCGTTAAATCCTTTGTATTAAGTTAAGAAACACAGGCCAAGATGACCTCAAGGAAATAATCTTACACATTAAAAGTTTAGCCAATCACAGGCAGACCACCCACAAAAGTGTGATGCGTTAAACCCAAACTAAGGTCGATCGTATCAACAAGAACGATTAAATCCCCAACATCCTCCTGTAAGCTCAATGAAATGAGTTTAAGGCCGATTTTTTACACGTAGCGCGGCCGGATTGCTGGAATCTGGGCGCGAGTGAGAATTTTAAGGCACACAAGAGGGAGTTTTAAAGTATCCGTGAATCGGTGGACATGTTCCCGCGGGGATGGGTCTGTGGATGTCATCAGAGGCGAGGCGAGAGGCAGACTGAGCCGAGGTCTGGAATAAAGATCCTCAGGACACTTGTCACTGCCCAGCTGTCTGTCCCTGCACACAAATCCACATGACAGGCAGGATGCGGTCCATTTGTCATCAGGACGCTGACACACACTGTGCAGATCCAGCTGACCGTCAGTCCCGAAGCATCCGCTAACCAACATGGTTCAATCTACTTGACTGGGAGTAGAAATGTAGGTCAGTACAGGGAATCAAATACAACACTGCAAACTACCACCTTATAAATTACCATAGAACAGTTTGTCAGTTTCAACAACAAACAAACATTATAAGCTTAAAATTGCCAGAAACAAAATCAAGTACCAAAAGTCCTTTTCAGCCCATTCCTGTTTGCATTTCCACAGCGTCTGAGACGACAAAACTAGAATGATCGTAGCCTCTCTGCAAAGCACTGAGGATCTGCCGAGTGATTTATTCAGTTTTGTACATAACCACATCGAAACAATTAAGCAAATTAAGTTAAGCTTAGTAAAGTTCAGCTACTCTCACTAGCTTCATAACTTTGTTAAAACCTCAATAACATTACAAGAAATGTACATCCAAGTTCATTTTACACATTCAGTGCAGTCAGCAATGTTCAGCACTGCTAATTCCACGGCAAAAGTTCCCGGGCCACCAGAAGGTACTTAAGCAGGGACTAGTTTAGGGATCGGAACAGCAAACCAGGAACCACAAGATTCCTGCAGGTACAGTTCTTGTAGTGATACGTTATATTCTCTTCTGGAACAATAGGCAAGTTCCTGTAAAGTATAGCTTCCTGGGTTCTTGGAAATTGTAAAAGCTGTAAAAATATTACTAAGCCTTTGACCCAAACTGATATATTTCCTTTTGGAATGATATTCTTAACTTAAGAACGATTTTTATACTTTGTAAATGTTTTGTTAAGACAACTTGAGAACGATTGATTCAATGACCATTTTATGTTGATTTCATTTCTGTCTCTTGATCATTCTTGCTATGAAACTGTCCTTCTGTCTGTCCGCACTAACCCTTGAGAAAAGTTATGGATTTCCTTGTCTGACTGCTGCCTTGTTTGGGCTTTGCTACACTCACAAACTTGTGTCCTGTAGAGACGTGTAACCAGGTTCCTTTTCACCCTTCTTGACTGTGACACCTCTTGAGTGCACATCAACATCAGACACTTGTTTCCAGATTTCCATCCCAACACACAGAATGAGCTTAATTTTGAAAGATGATCACTTCTAACTATGTGCCCATAAAGCCTGCAGACACATAGTAGGACATCTGTAAGTGACATCATACTCATGACTACATGAAATGCTTTTAGCGATGACTACCAATCCAATTGAACTCCTCCAGACTGGACAAGGCGGAATTGGAGGGGTGATAAGGAGACGCTGATAGCATCAGAGAGGAGCACTCAGCGTCCCAGTGTGATGGGTCGACCCCGGGAATCAGATCCACCATCTGACACCACAGTGATGGGATCCAGCCAGCGCTTCTCACAGCTGCGTCTTCAGACGTGTCGGCAATCAGCGCACATCTGTCAGGAGGGCCACAGTGTTTACACGGGGCCAACTGTACATTGTCAGCCCCGGCACCAACCTCCTCAGCTGGCCGCTTTGAAGCCACAGTTCATCTGATGAAGAGGCCCCGTGACTGCTGCACAAATGCCTGGAAGATAAATGTGACACATTTTTCCCCAACATCAGAAAACGTGATAACTAGACCCATGGAAACTGTCTTCATTGATGATAAAAGCTGGTGTGATTACGGCACCATCATGATGAACCCATTTTCTTTGGCTCTTTTCTTCTTCCCACAAATATCTGGAAAATATAATGTAACACTATGTCATTTCCTGTATAGATACAGTGAAAAGTAAAGTAATGGAATAAATGTATTTCAGTGATCTGAAACAGCAATGGTAAAGATCAGGAGTTGCTGTTCCGGATGAAACACAAGACGTGCATCATAGAGACCAGTGTCTCCACAGACAGTGGCCAAAAAAGGTCCAAAATGCAGCCACAACACATGTTGTGTTTAAAAGGGGTATTCCACTCCTACGATTTTACAGATCAAAGTCTGTTTACAGCTCTTGGGTTGTTCTACTGCATATGTGAAAAAACGTTGTATAAAGTCATTTGTGGCTCCAGAGGGAGCTTTGTGAAATCTGATAGTGGAGTCACTTGACTCATCGTTGGTTGAATGTGAAGACTACAAGTTTGAATATTTAAGGGAGTTCTACTTAGCCTGTGAAAACAGCTGTGTGATGTCTTCTGTGGCTCTGAAGGGTCGCTGAGAGTCTTGAGAAAACAACCCTGGGATTATCTCAGTTTGGGCTTGTAGACACAGAAAGCCTGCATTACAAACTGGGGCCATGGAGTTTGAAAGATGTTAGCATTTAGCAGGCAGGGAGGGAATGATGAAAGAATGCTGTAGGTTGCATTGTGGGAAGTGTAGGATTCCACCCTACTAGAGCTTAGATTATTTATTATAATCTGATGTCACTTGCTGCTGTATGCACTTTAAGTCACACCGTGTCTGTCTCATGTGAGTCATCCAACTTTATGGAAGTGCAAAACTAAACCGCTGGAGTACCTCTTTAAGATGCTACGCTAGTTTCTTCTTGCATGGAAACTCTTTCTGTCTTGGTCTTACTGACAGGATCAGCATTAGCCTCTCTCTCCACCTCTGTAGCACAGTCATTGAAGGCATGTTGTTTTTAGTTGTCAAAAGTAATTCTGGGAAATGTAGGACATTCAAAGTGCATGAGTCAGATTTAAGGAAAGTACAGCAAAAAGGTAAATTACAGTTTTCATTGCAAGGTTATTCCTGGAATATGTTCAGTGTCATTGAGGATATAAAAAAATGTTTCTTAAGGTGGATCTTTCTTTTAATAGAAGTTGGTACAACCTACTCCACATTTAAGAAGTCGGCTTCTAATCGCAGCCTGTGATTCGGACATTAAGCAAATAATTAAGAACCGATTCTCAGTTTTTGTACTACTTGTGAAAAAGTAGACTTCATAGTAAAAGCCTTAATGTTGTTTAAAACCCTCTGTCAGATTTGTGAAACCTTTATTTCATTCATGAAAACCAAAAACGCATCTAGAAGGTCTATCTTAAAAAGCACTGTACTGATCAACCAGTAGACGTCATTCTTTTGTCTCTTCTCTCTTGTCACAACTATCTCTCCTCCTGTTCTTCAGGTTTGGACTCCAGCACACGGACTCTGAGCACCCCCAGCCCCGGTCTTATCCTACCGTCCAAGTCGTCCTCTCTGTCCTCACCTGCCCTCTCCAGTAACGGCCATGAGACCAACTCCTCGTCCTCCTCCTCTGCCCCCGCCGAGACCGTTGCCGTGGTCCACTCTCAACCCGGCACTCACACACGCTCCCGCCAGTCTAAAAGCCACCACCACACCCCCATCGACCTCCTCCCCGACCACACCCTTCTGCAGATCTTCACCCATCTCCCCACCAATCAGCTGTGCCGCTGCGCACGCGTGTGTCGCCGCTGGTACAACCTGGCGTGGGACCCGAGGCTGTGGAGCACTGTCCGCCTGATGGGGGAGCTGCTTCACGCCGACCGTGCCATCAGGGTCCTCACCCACCGGCTGTGCCAGGACACTCCGAACGTGTGTCTGACCCTGGAGACGGTGACGGTGAATGGCTGCAAAAGGCTTACCGACCGGGGGCTGCACGTGGTGGCTCAGTGCTGCCCGGAGCTGCGTCGCCTGGAGGTCGCCGGCTGTTATAACATCTCAAACGATGCCGTGTTTGAGGTGGTGTCCCGCTGCCCCAACCTGGAACACCTCAACCTCTCAGGTAAAAAAAAATAAAAATAAATCAAAGCCATCCTTCCTTGATCGGTGGCTAATGGTAGGCTCACTCAGTTTTATTAAGGAGTGCCTGCTACTCTACATCAGGCACATGTGTGGACTTACCTCAAAGAATTCCTCTTCTCAGTGCCTCTCAGTCATTTCTGCTAAAGCTGGTTAAATCATTAGAGGAGCAGCAGAAGCTCTGCCAACCTTAAGCTCCCATGTGGGAGAAGAAAGGCTTTCTTTAGCTGAAAGCAGAACTTACCTCAACGTGAGTACGGAGAGCGGTCTGCTGCTTTCATTAAGAACGTGACACAAATAACATTGACTTGGACAGGAGTCTGGTGGCAAAGCAATGTCTGCACCATAAGAACCAGGGAGTAAGTCCTTTGTTGTAAAAAAAAAATTGTGGCTTTTATTTGAAAGGTACAAAATAATGAAAAACGAAGTCTATTTTTTTACTGCTAAGGACATCAACCTTTAACCCCGCGGGGGGGGGGGGGGGGGGGGGGGGGGGGGGG